>BSBN01001602.1:800000-973797 GCA_027924645.1 Cunninghamia lanceolata | reverse complement strand
TGTCAGTGTGATTGTGGCTACATGCACATGTGGTGTGTCCTACATGTCACACATGAATGCATGTAGATAAATGCTCAAACTCTTCATGGTTCAGATTCGAGAATGTTGATGGATTGTGTTAGTTTATTTTTGAGTCTTTCATATTTTGTGAATGTTGTAGATGATCATTTTAATAATTATGAGTTTAAGCTATACATTACTCAGTTGTATATAAATAATGCAGTACTGAGTTTTAGGTCATATTTTTAGAGTAGTTTTCTACTTTTCTAGGAAAGACTGCGAAAGCTGTGGACATACTTAGAAAGGATCTCAAAGTATTTGAACATTCTACGATGGTGTTTACAAAGAGCTCACACAGTTAATACCTTTGGAAAACATTAGGTAGTGCTTTGTTTATGTTTGTTTTATTGCTTTTCATGTTATCCCATTGTTTCTTTTTTCATATTGATTCTAACTTTTAAACATGAGTTGGCTCTATGTAGGGAAAATGAGAATCTTTCTCAACATGGGGATACAACATCCACATAGAAATTGATGTTTCTGAAGCTGAGAAGCTTATAGATTTATAACTCTCAGATTCACAATAAGCTGGAATTTCCACATCTTCAAGATTCTAGGTTAAGACTCCTCATAAATCAAAGGTACCACTGTTCTCTTTACTTTGCCATAGCTTCTAAGGAACTAGTTCTAAAAAAATATTACTTTTCAATAGCTGCAAGTCTCATCTAGATCACATGAAACTTCCCAGATATAATGTGTTCACTGAAAAATTGTCTTTAAATTAGAGTTGTCTGATCAAGCTACCTAAAGACCTAGTTAATAATAAATATGAATTAATCTAACACCTATAACCTTATTCCAGAGATGAATGATCTTTCATATTAATAGAGCAAATCTCACGTTTGTTGTCCACATTTTCACTGGTAATCTGCAAAATGTTAAAAATGAGTCTACCAGTTTGGAGGGTAAAAATTTTGAATTAGAAAACCCTTGAAGAGTCAGATATTGTGCTTTAAGCAAAGGCTGAGTCTGATTTTTTACTTTTTCTTACAACTAGCTCATAAATTTGTATGTGCTTTTTTTCCACTGTAATTGGCAGCATCAACATTGCAAAGACCAAAATTGTAATCCTGATATCAAAACTTTGTTTGTTGATCACACGTGTACCCCTCGGTGGATCTCAAACTCATACAAATAATTCTGTTGTTCGAGGCAATTCCACAAGGGGTATCTTTTTTTTCCTATTCCTACACTTTCTATAAGTTGTGTTGCCAACCAGTATTTTAAAAATTTTAATATATGCCTTGTGTCTTTTCTATTCTATTGTTTAACTTTTAGGCATTTGTTGATGTCATAGCCTCTTTCTTAGTAATAAGCCTTTCTTCTAATTTTTTGTAGCCATTTCCACATGGAGTTGATCTCTAGTAATAGTAGCATAGGAATCATTTTCCAGCTAGAAATGCAGGTAAACTATTTCATAGTCTATAAAAAATGAAATTTTCATTCAATAAATTTCTTAGTCCATTCTTGGATGTTTGTCATGGGGTGTTGGTTTCTTTAATAAGAAAACTATTCTTTCTCAATTTCTAAATTCTAATAGGATCTCTCCCTGATGTATGGAAAGAAATAATGAACCAAACAATGTATGTTTTCTAAAATATTTTAATGGTTGATGGCTTCAATAGGTTTGTTGAAAGAAACTAGAACTCCCCCTGAAAATAAGACTGGAATTGATTATAAATTTGTGAATCCTGAAAACATTAAGTGTTCTTGTATTGGTCCATCTGATGAGGTATGGAATGGTATCCTTTGCATGTATGATATACTTTTATAGTTTCTATATACGATCTTGTTTCAAAAAAATTGTTTGCCTGTCGTGCTTTTCTATTAACTGTGATAGTAGCTTTTTGACTTATTTCAATTAATTTTTTTAATTTGTTATTACTAACTATTTACACATTTAAGTACAGAATGAGATCTATCAAGTAGACTGGATCAAATGGATTCATCTCATGGGATGTTTTTTGGCTTGTTGGTTCTCTAAGAAAGTGAAGGTTTTATGATGCAACAAAGTAGGGAGGTTAAAGAAAGATCAACATTCATCCTTCCCCATGCCACTTAGGAGTTCTTTTCAATAGCAAAATAAGAGGAAGCAACAGTTAGGCATCCAATGGCTTTTTGACTTTTTAAACTGTGACACATGTCACTTATCTATTGTAACAGATTGCTAGGATTTCGAAAGGCTTGTAGGCCAAAGGGCAAGCCTTCTTTCATTTTGAGTTAGTTTCTTTTCACTTTTTGACAAAGTATTGTAAACTTGGAGAAGTTTCTTTCTTGTCATTTATGTGCATTGTAACTCAGATTTTTACTCTTGTGACTGGAAATAAACATTGTAATACTCTATTTCTAATCATTTTTCAAGCAAGATAGATATTTTAGACTTGTGCAAGCTGTAAGAACACCTTTCTTTAATAAAATTCAGCGATTTTGCCTTCTCAATGGTTGTCTTATTGTGTGCAATTGATGTGTATTTTTGTGTTTTATGTTTAAATCCTCAAATATCAGACTAAATATACTACCAATTGATGACTAAGTATACTACCAATTTGATGACTAAATATACTACCAAATTACCAAATATACTACCAAATTGATGACTAAATATACTAGCAAATTAATGACTAAATATACTACCAAATTAAGGACTAAAATTTGTTTAGTCATAGATTTGGTCACAAGATAAATGACTAGCAATAAACTACTAATGGTCACGTGAATAAATATACTACCAAATTGATGATTAAATATACTACCAAATACCAAATATACTACCAAATTGATGACTAAATATACTACCAAATTGATGACTAAATATACTACCAAACTAATGACTAAATTTACTACCAAATTAATGACTAAAATTTGTTTGTTCATAAATTTGGTCACGAGATAAATGACCGGCAATAAACTACCAATGGTCACGTGACCAAACTACTGATCACATGACCAATTTTTGGTAGTTTATTTAGTCATTTATTTTTGTTTTTCTACTAGTGATTACAACACTACTGCAAATGTGACAAGTCACCCAAAAATGCAAAAACATAACACAATAAAGTGCGATAAATATGACAAGTGCAATAGAGTGTGGCAAGGCGACAATTACAATGAGCGACCAAAGCTATTTCACAAAGATAAATGTTCAAGCATAAGGCAACTATAGGAACAAGAAGGATGCCAAAAACACAATGTGACTCAACAAGACTCAATAAAGGAAAGGGTCCCCAATTTGACGAAAGTAGGGGTATGTTGAGAGGGGTCACAACCCTACCCCATGATTTAGACCAATAGTTTCATCTTGCAATAGGAGGTTCTAAAAGGCATCCCCCAAAACCTAAAAAATTAAAAATATATATTTTAAAATTAATCAAAACCCCCAAAAATTGGCATCTATCTACTCTATAGAGGACAATAAACATTCTAACCCTAACATTATTCAAACCATTGCCTAAATGGATAGGTCCAAGTAAAATTACTAAAAATGGAAAACTTAAGTTTTTTTTTCTCATTACACATATGTATGACCTTGACTCATCCAATAGTGTCCATCGAGGCATTCATGGTCCCACACTTGTCATTTTAAGTATAGTCTCATTGAAAAATCAAAGATCAATTATTTGTCAACTATGCAAGTGAAAATGAATAGTTAAACTGGATAAAGTTGAATATATCAACCTTCTAGGCATGGTAAATGACCCATTTTATAGGTTTTTGGTGCCTGATCAGCCCTAGATATATCATGAAACCTTGCTAAAATGGTAAGTCCTCTTGTCTATTAATTTTTCTAAATAAATTTATGATCTCCATGTTATGCTTTCATTTTAATTCAATTTTCTATTGGTAGGTCAATGATGAAGGTGAAGTGGGCTTTGCACCCTCAATCTAGCTTCACTTCAAAAAATGAAACTTGCTAAGCTCGTTATCACAACACATTTATTTTGAGAGGGCAATATGTAAATACACATTTTTAGACATCTATTTATTCCAATTGATATTCTGAGTGCAGTGATGACAAATTCCACCCAAAGTGTCATTATGGCAAACAACTATGATGCTCAAAGATCTCCCCTTGCCTTTTTTGACTCATTTTCATGTGTACCTTAACCCTTATGTGTCCAATCTTGGAAACTTGGTAAACATCCCAAGAGAGAGACATGTTGGCAAGAGACATTGCTCTGATGAATGATTGAATATTGCCATTGATGGCAACAAGGCAAAGAGACTTTACTCCAGTAGATCAATTTGGTTTAACAACAAGGCATAAAAGGATTTTGGTCTAGAAGCCTAAAATGACTAAGTATGGGTAGTATACAGAGTAAGGAGTAAGTGACAGAGATTGGGTCAGTATGCCTCCGTAGTTGAAGATCATTACATGTGGTTTTGATATGTTAATCATAGCTATTTGGTGATGATATGTTTCAATGTTCAAGTCTTGACTTCCTCTGGAAGTCATACTATGAAATGGCTATGTCCGGGTGAGCAAAGTTAAGTTAGGAACAGTGTGCAGTACCAGTGTAAAAGGGTTTGTATTCCTCCACTATTGCATATTTTGACTTGCCAGTCTAAAGGTATGTTAAGAGGTCAATGATGAATGTTGGATACAAATTTTAGAGTCTCATATGGTCTACAGTGGGAGTTATGATGTCACAGATGAATTGGTCAAGTGTGTTCTTAAGAGACAAGCCGACATGCATGTTAGATCTATATGCAAAGAAGATATATTGTTTGAATAATCAATCTAAGTGGTTGCAGCATTGGTCCCTACCTATATGAAGACTATTGTATGTTTGTTTGGGTTCACATTTTTGTTTGTGCACAAGATCAAGCCGACAAGGTATAACATTTGTATACACATTTCATGTTTGGCTTTCCGACCTAATTGTGAGATAAATCTTGTTGTGGATATATATACTCAATGGATTTTAGTGTTGGAGGATGTATGAGTGCAAATATAGTGTGAATTCTATGATTATGCAACCTAAGATAGTTCTGTGATTAGCAAAAGGACAGTAAAGGCAGAGGAACAAAGTATATGTGAAATAGAGCAAAAAAGTAGGGCAGACAGTATGAAGTCCTTTGAATCTGTATACTGAGCAAATTGGTACTGCACCATAGCATTCTATAGATGCACTTGTAGCAGTCCTTTCCTGGCAGTGAGCCATTTCCTTCTATTTTCTCTTCTCTTCTATTTGGCAATGAGCCTATTGCAGTGAGCATTTCTTTGGATAGTGAGCCTTCGTGGAATTTGGTATTGTTATCATAATATATTGTGAGCTAAAACTCATTGTGGTTTTTCCCTTTTAGGGTTTTCCACGTAAAAATCCTACTGTCTATGTGTTATGTCTTTATGGTTGTTGTTCTTATGTTTGTTTTGCTTTCAAGTTATTGAATGTGGTAAATGGATTAATAAATGTGTAAAAGATAAGTTTTATAAAATACTGACTCACCCCCCCTCTCAATATTCTTTGTGATCAACAATTGGTATTAGAGCAAGGTTCCTTGGAAGAAGTCTAACAACTTGAGGAAGATTTGGGAAAGAATACTCATGGCAGCCAGAAGGTATCCTTCTCTAGGTAATGACACAATTGATCAAGAATTAAAAATAGCTCTTGAGGACCTTGATAAGTATGAAGTAGAGATCCAAGATTTGAAGGAAAATGTCAAAGATGTAGATGAATGCATCCTAAAGTTAAGAGAGCAAGTTAATAGATCAAAGGATAGGAATAGAGAGCTAAGTGAACAATTGATTGAAGCAAATGAAATCCTAAATAATTTATCAAGGTTGCTTGAAGAGAAAGAAAAAGAAAAGAAACATTTGAATCAAATGTTGAAAGATAAGTCTGAGGAATGTGAAAAATTGGGAAAAGATGTGTTACTTCTGAAATATGATCTGGAAGTAGCTAATAGCTATAAAGAAAAATTCAAAATAAGTTCTGCAAAGCTTGAGGAGTTAATAGAAAGTCAAAAGAGTTCATATGACAAGCAAGGCCTGGGATTTGAAAAAGGAGAAAGTTCTAAATCAAGTCAAGCAAACATTGAGATAATGAAAAATAAAGGCAACCAGTTTTAGAATCAAAGAAGAAGACCTAGAAGACCTCTGGTCAGGTAGCCAAATGCTCAAAGGTATACATCTTTTAATGGACATTGTTTTAATTGCAATAAGTTAGGTCATAAGGCTATTCAGTGTAGGAGTAGAATAAATCAAAATGCTCCATCATTCTCTCGTCAATGTTTCAATTGCAAGAAAATTGGTCATAAATCAAATAAATGCAAAAGTTTGGTAAGGAATGGTTTTAACAATGCAAGGAATATTCAATCCTTCAATGGAAAGTGTTTTGCATGCAATAGATTTGGGCATATGGCTAACCAATGCAGAACAAGAATGAATCCAATCAATAGAAGAAATCAAGGATAGAGAAATGTGGTATGCTACAATTGAAATAAGTTTGGACATATTGCAAGGTTTTGTAGAAGAAAGAATGAGAAAAGAGACTATCCTACAGAAAAGAGGAAAACAGAGAAGAGAGAAGATAAAGGTAAGAACAAGATTGATCTAGTGGAAATCAAGAAGGAAATGAGCAAGGTCTGGATCAAGAAGGATGTTAATGAGGTAAGGGATGGATCCGCACCAGCCTCTAGTGTAGATATTGTTGCAAGTATGTGCCTAACCGGTGTTGTCATTGATGTCAACATATATGTGTTGGCATTGGTGTCAATTGTGCTCTTGTTTTGATGCTTTCTTGTAATGAGTTAAGTGCTGAAGATAATAAGTATTCCTGGTACAGCAGAATAGTCCAGTAGATTGCTCTGCATTTCTTGTAGAATGAATATCCTTGTCTGTGGATTGGAATTTATTTAGATACATGTCTGAAGATGCTATGTTCCAAGTTTGAGCCTCCGATATGAAGATTTGAGTGAGATATGTTCGCCAGAGTGAAATCTATCTTTTTTGTATAGTTGGTGGTGACAGGGAGAATGTATTATGCTTCGCATTCCTCCACAGTTAGGTATTTCAGTCCGCGGTTCTAGAATCAAGTTTTTAATAATGACAAGTTCCTTCAACTACAATGGTTCATGATTTTATGGTCTACAAGCAATCATTTCCTTATGATAGTAGCTAGTTGTGTTGTTTATGTGCTCCAGTTTGAAGAATCTTCTTGACAAAGTGGTTAGAGATTGTGCGGTTCTTCCTTGTGATTACAATGTGCTTGTGGATGTCTCTTGATCATGTTCCTAGATTTAGATTGGTCTATAAAGAGAAATTTGGATCGTGGATGAAGACTATTCTTAGAAGACTTAATGATAAAACCAGTCTTGGCCGACTTGGTTGTTTTCACTACTTGCGGAGATGCATTGAAGATTGTGGAAGCGTATTGTGGCGTGGAAGATTGCTTTTGAATCCTAGCTAAGGTGTAACATGATCTGCATACATCTTTCCCTTGACTAATCTTGTTTAGGTCTAGACCTATTTCTATGTATGTTTGTGATGCCAACCTTGAAGATTGCTCCAACGGTTGATTAATGTAATGCTGACCTTGATGTACATTCCAAGGTTGATGAGTTGTATAAAAACATGTAATGTAGTTGCAAAAAAGATGTCCTAGTGTGAAAATGAAAAGATAAGTGTGAATGTGTAAGAAGAGAAGACAAAGGTGTTATATTGTGCTTCAATAGAACTAAACTTAGGCATGAAGTAGATGCTATCAAATCAATTCACCAATCATTGGCAGTGAGCCAACCCTTGGTAGTGAGCTGATCTTGGTAGTGAGCCCTAACATTTGTGGTGAGCATTTGGGCAGTGATCCCTAAGCAAGTGAGCCTCTAATTTTCAGTATTGCTATAACTTATTTATTTATGTGGACTAACATCCACCATGGTTTTTCCCTTATAGGGTTTTCCACGTAAAAATTGTGGTGTCTCATGTGTTATTGTGTCGAGCTTCTTGTTTCATGCTTTCATGATTAATCTTAATAACGGTGATTAAGAATTTGATGTGTTGATATTCATAAGTGGTTAAATTTTTGTGATAACTGATTCACCCCCCTCTCAATTATCCTATGCATTTCAACAATTGGTATCAGAGTCGGTTCCTCGGAAGAAAGCCTAACCACTTGAGGAAGATCCAGGATGGCATGCAAGGATGAATTGTCTTCCAATTGTTTCATATGTGGTGAAATAGGTCGCTATGCATCCAGATGTGCCATAAGGAAATTGAGAAATAATGATGAAGAAGATAAAGGCAGAATATCCAAAAGAACATATTATGATATTGAAATCAATGAAGATGATTATTGCTCTTTCACAAATTGTGATGATGAAGAACGTCTTTATCCAGAAGGAAGTATTGATGATGAAGATTAAAGCAAAGTCTCTTGAATGTTGGACAATTGTGCAGAGAAGGATACAGTCTCATATTTCAAGATGATACTTTTGAAATCAAGAAATCTATGGCTATAATAGCTTGTGGGAAAAGGACAAAAAGAATTCTTTATCAACTCAGAGAAGGTGACATTATCTACTCCATGAATCAGAATAGTAATAGTTGGATCTGGCATAGGAAATTGTGTCATATCAATCCTAAAGATCTAGTAAAGATAAGCTCATCCCAAGTTGTGAAAGATTTGCTAGAGATTATATATCCTAACAACATCATCTGCAAGAAGTATCAAGTTGAAAAGAAAACAAGAGCAAGTTTACAGGATGAAGAAAAATATTCAATTGAACTATTGGAATTGGTTCATATAAACCTTTGCGATCCCATAAAAGTCAGAAGTTTCCATGATGACAAGTATTTTATGTTCTTTATTGATGATTATTCTAAAATGACCTAGGTTAGTTTTCTTAAAGAGAGATCAGAAGCTCTAGATGCATTTAAATCTTTCAAGACAATGGTTAAAGATGAACTAAGTATGAAAATCAAGTGTTTGAAGTTTGACAAAGGAGAAGAGTTGACCTTTGACAAATTCAATATGTTCTTTGAGACTCATCGAATTAAAAGACAACTTTATAGAGAAAATAAAGTGATGGAAACAAAGAGCAAAACTATTCATGAAGCTACTAAGACAATGATTTAGGAAGTTGACTTACCAAAAGTGTACTAAAAAGAAGCTATACATATTGCTGCCTACATTCAAAATAGAGTTCAAATTAAAGGTAATGATACAAAAAATCCCTATGAATGTGGTATGGAAAGTCCCCATAGTAAAATATTCCAAAATTTTTGGAAGCAAATTCTATATCAGAAGAGAAGAAGAACTAGACATGTTTGATGCTAAATATGATGAAGGGATTTTTCTTGGATACTCTACTAAGAGTAAGGCCTATCGGTGTTACAATAAGAGATTGAAAAAGATCATTGAGAGTGCAAATGTTAAGATTGAAGAAGATGAAACTAAAATGCAGATAAATTGTCAATATGAAGTAAAAGGACACAAAGTTGTTGAAGAACAGACAAATTGGTGTTTAATTGCCAATGTTGAATCTAAATCAATGATGGAAGCCTCCAATACTATGGAATCTTCTGAAGATAAATCTCTATCCACTAACAATGAAGGACATAAAATTGTTCATGAAAACATTGAGGCATCTAAAGAAGAAAACATGGACTTAAAAGAAAATATAGCAGAAATAAATGATTACATCAAAGAGCTAAGAAAGAAGATCAAGGAACCTAAACAAAAACTTAAAGAAAATAGTGAAGAATTGAGGTTAGCAAATGAAGAGAAAGCAAAAATTGAGGAGTGTCTGAAAGGCAAAACCAAAGACTTCATAAAGCTTGAAGAAGAAGTTGTGGATCTGAAAGCTAATCTAAAACATGTATGGGCTCAACAAGACAAACTCAGTGTGAGTGCTGCCAGATTCGATAGATTAATGACCAATCAGAAAAATCCTGATGACAAAAAGGGTATGAGACTAGAGAAAGGTGAAAGCTCTAAAGCAGGTCAAGAGAAGATTGCTAAAGTCAAGGAGGATAAAGGAAAATAGAATCAAAATCAGAGGAATAGATCAAAAAGACCATCAGTCAGACAACCAAATGCTCAAAGGTACCCATCTTTCAATGGCCATTGTTTTAACTACAATAAGTTTGGTCATAAGGCTACACAGTGTAGGAGTAGAATGAATCAGAATGTTCAATCATTCCCTGATCAATGTTTCAATTACAAGAAAATTGGTCACAGATTAAATGAATGCAGAAGTCTAGTAAGGAATGGTTTTAACAGTGTAAGGAATACTCGATCCTTCAATGGAAAGTGCTTTGCATGCAATAGATTTGGGATTATGGCTGACCAATGCAGATCAAGAATGAATCCAATCAATAGAAGGAATTTGGGATAGAGGAATGTGGTATGCTACAATTGCAACAAGTTCGGACATGTGGCAAGATTTTACAGATACAAGAATGAGAAAAGAGACTATCCTACAGAGCAAAGAGAAGATAAAGGTAAGAGCAAGATTGATCCAGTGGAAATCAAGAAGGAGATGAGCAGAATTTGGGCTAAGAAGGATATAAATGAGGTTATAGATGGTTCCACACCAACCTCTAGTGTAGAGACCTCTGAGAAGTAAATTGGGAGCCTCAGCTTAGGGGGACTTATATTGAAAATCTTTTTCTCCCCTACCAAAGGATTGACGTTGATGACTCAGCATGAAGAGACTGTGATTGTGAAGGATAAAAGATGAGTTGTGCAAAGTAAGAAGCCTGCTATGTAAAAAGGATTGATCAGAAAAGAAAATATGTTATGAATGATGACTGGAAGCATTTGATGAACTCAAAAGTGAATCAGATGAGTTGTCAAGTAGTAGAGAATCTTAAAGTATCAAACCATTGCTTATGGTATCCAAAAGATAATGAGTTCACTCTCAGTGCTTATACAGATGCAGATTGGGCTGGAGATGTTGATGACAGAAAAAGTACAAGTGGAGGTGCCTTCTTCTTGGGAAATGGATTAGTTTCATGGCTGAGAAAAAAGCAAGATTCAATCTCCTTGTCTACTGCAGAAGTAGAGTATATTACAGCAGCATGTTGTTGCACTCAAGTGTTATGGATGAAGTGGACTTTGAAGGACATAAGAGTTGTGTATGAAGATCCAATTGCAATCTTTTGTGACAATACATGTGCCATAAACATTTCAAAGAATCCAATGATACACTCAAGAACAAAGCAAATATCAATAAGTTATCACTTTCTAAGAGAAAAGGTGACAGAGAATGAAGTAAAGATGAAATATGTGTCCACAAAGGATTAGATTGTAGACATATTCACTAAGCCTCTACCTAAGGATACCTTTGAGTATCTCTGAGAAAATTTAGGGGTTATTACCCTCTTGCTCTAAACTAAGATGCATAGGAATGCATCAATCCAGTGGTGCATAGAGTCTCAGTCATTGATCCGGATTGATGTTTTGAGAGCTACCTCTCAGGAGGAGTAGCTAGATGTTATTGACATAAGTTATTGTTTAATACAAGTTTCAGTTTGATAAGAGTAGAACAGTGCAAGTATGTGTTCTTTTCCATTGATGTCAAAGGGGGAGAGAAATCATGTGAAAAACTCAAGGGGAGAAAGAGTGCAAGTGTATAGAAAGAAAGGGGGAGTATCTTGTCTTGATTGTTTCCATAGTTTTTCACATCATATGTTGCCATCAATGACAAAGCAGGAGATTGTTGCAAGTGTGTGCCTAACCAGTGTTGTCATTGATGTCAACATATCTGTGTTGTCATTGGTGTTAACTGTGCTCTTGTTTTGATGCTTGCTTGTAATGAGTTAGGTGTTGAAGATAATAAGTATTCCTAGTACAGTAGAACAGTCCAGTAGATTGCTCTACATTTCTTGTAGAATGAATATCCTTGGCTATGGATTGGAAGTTATTTAGATACATGTCTGAAGATGCTATGTTCCAAGTTTGAGCCTCCCATATGAAGATTTGAGTGCGATATGTTTGCCAGAGTGAAATCTACTTTTTCTATATAGTTGGTGGTGACAGGGAGAATGTATTATGCTCCGCATTCCTCCGCAGTTAAGTATTTCAGTTTGCAGTTTTGGAATCAAGTTTGTAATTATGACAAGTGCCTTCAACTACAATGGTTCATGATTTGGTGGTCTGTAAGCGATCATTTCCTTATGAAAACAGCCGGCAGTGTTGTTTATGTGCTCCGGTTTGAAGAATCTTCTTGACAGAGTGGTTAGAAATTGTGTGGTTGTTCCCGGTGATTACAATGTGCTTGTGGATGTCTCCTAATCATGTTCCTACATTTGGATTGGTCTACAAAGAGAAATTTAGATTGTGGATGAAGACTGTTCTTAGAAGACTTAATGATAAAACTAGTATTGGCCGACTTGGTTGTTTTCACTACTTGCGGAGATGCATTGAAGATTGTGGAAGCGTGTTGTGGCATGGAAGATTGCTTTTGAATCCCAGCTAAGGTGTAATGTGATCTGCATACATCTTTCCCTTATCTAATCTTGTTTAGGTCCAGACCTATTTCTATGTATGTTTGTAATGCTGACCTTGGAGATTGCTCCAACGGTTGATGAATGTAATGCTGACCTTGATGTACATTCCAAGGTTGATGAGTTGTATAAAAACATGTAATGTAGTTACAAAAAAGATGTCCTTGTGTGAAAATGAAAAGATAAGTGTGAAGGTGTAAGAAGAGTAGAGAAAAGGTGTTATATTGTGCTTTAATGGAACTGAACTCAGGCATGAAGTAGATGCTATCAAATCAGTTCACCAATCCTTGGCAGTGAGTTGATCTTGGCAGTGAGCCCTAACATTTGTAGTGAGCATTTTGGGTAGTGAGCCCTAAGGTAGCTAGCCTCTGATTTTCAGTATTGCTACAACTTATTTATTTCTATGGGCTAACACTCACCATGGTTTTTCCCTTATAGGGTTTTCCATGTAAAAATTGTGGTGTCTCATGTGTTATTGTGTTGAGCTTCTTGTTTCATGCTTTCATGATTAATCTTAATAACGGTGATTAAGAATTTGATGTGTTGATATTCATAAGTGGTTAAAGTTTTGTGACAACTGATTCACCCCCCTCTTAGTTGTCATGTGCATTTCAATAAATACTTCCTCTGGGAAGTAAATTGGGAGCTCTGGCTTAGGGGGAGTTGTATTGAAAATCCTAATGCCCTAGCTAGATAGTCAGTGTTGGGATTCGGCATGAAGATATGATGAAAAGATACATATGATAGATCTTTTGAAAGAAATTCCAGAAGAAAAGGTTCAAGAGCAGAGCATTGCGGAGCAATCCTAATCAATTGTGTTCTACAGTGAAGAGTTTTGACAGCTTTTTGAAAGACTACATTTATGGCAATTAGGTTAAGGCAATCAAAGGTTAAAAGGCTTAGATTCAAAAGGTTAATCACTTTACACTCAAACTATCAATTGCCTACGGAGAACTGGAGCAAAATTCCAAGCAACTACAGCAAGCCAAATCGATCTCAAGCGAAACCCTAATTCAACAAAAGAGGTATTTTTGGTTAGAAACCCTATTGTGAATTTATTTGAGTCTTTATGGAAATGGAAACACCACAAGTGATTGATATAACTGAGAGAGCCAAGCCAAAATTCAAGAAGCATCCATTCAAATCAACAAAGGTTAATTCAAATGGTGTATTTTCAGAAATTTCGTTTGGTGTTATGCATGTAGAAGACATTAGGGCTTATATTCATGTTGCCCTAGAAGAACATGGAGATAGACAACTTGAAGATCTATATCTAAAACATCTAAGTGGCAATAAACTTAATCTGAAGGAAGAATACAAGGTATTGGAAGAGAAGAAACTAATTCTATATATAGATTTCCTAGTTTTCACAGAAGATGAATGGGTCTGATGTCTTAAGCCAAATTCATGATGAGTTTATGTGGCTTAATTCCATATTCAAGATCACCAAAGATGCCATGAGGGCGGTCATAGGATCAAACCCTACCAGTACAGTGCCTATATTGAAGCCTATAAAAAATGATACAGTGATGAAAGCCACCGGAGCAAAATTTGATAAAAGCGCATTGACAATCAGTGACATTGAAGATCATGCAGTTAGATTTGCATCCATGGTGATCGGCTATAAGGTCTACTTCACAAACTGGGAGAACTCTGTCTCTGGTACTGCCATATACACTACATATCAAATGGTTAAGGAAAATGCAGAGTATGACCTATGTGAACTGCTCTGACAACAATTAATGGAGAACTTGAAGAAAACAAAAGAAAGCAAATACCCTTTCAAATTTGGTATGTTGATTTTGTGCTTATTTTTCTACTTTATGCAAGAGTTACCAAGCATGAAAAATCAAGTTTGGACTAGAGACAAACCTGTTGCAGTACAGATTAGAAACCAGTTGAGCAGCATAGGAAACATAGATGCACAAAACTCATCCCTATGGGGTTACTTCAAACATTTCCAAAAGGTAATTCATTCTAAGGAAAGGATTCCTAAGACCATTGTGGAGAAATACAAAGATGATATATGCTTTATTGTAAACAAGGATCAATGTATGATGGAGGTTGTGGAACCCAGAACTGTCTGGATCTTACCAATGGGATATGAAGTTGATGGAAAAATACTGGACAACTATGTACAACATATGCTAAGTAAACCCAGGGATCCCAAAGAAGAAAGATTTGGGACATATAAGGAGTTGTCTTCAAAAATCCATGTTGAGGTAAGAAAACCTAAGATTTCAAAGAAGGCCCAAAAGATAGTAAAAGATTATGCCCTAAAAAAGGGTTTTACCAAAGAACAAGTCAGGGAGACAAGAGAAAAGGCACAAGCAGAAAGGAAAGCAAAAGAGAAGAAATAAAGTGAACCGGTCAAGGCTATGGAAGAACCTAAAAGGAAATCAGAAAAGCCTGAAGTAACAAAAAGAAGAACCAAAGGATCTACCTCTGTAGAAGTTGCACCTGTATCCTTTGGTCCCACACCATCTGCAAGTGTGGAGGTACCTACCAAGAAATCCACTAACAAAGGTCCCAAAAGACATAAGACAAAAGGAAGAAGAATGTATGTTAGTGTAGGCCAAGTTGATGAGGAAGAAACTGAGATAGATGAAGAAGTGAAAAAGATGAAAGTTGAGGCTACTAAAGCCTTTGGAAGTAGCAAGGAAAAACTCTTTGGTAAGACTAAGAAAAGGCCAAGGCAAGATGTGCCTCAGACAAAAGAAGATACAATTAGCTTAGAGGAAGTCTTGAGGGCCATCACAGTTGATGGCAACCTTAAACCTATTTCCCAACTATATGATGATTATAATGATGCAAACAAATGCATCATTAAAAATGCAGTCATAGAATACTTGAACATTTACAATAAAGCTCTCATTGAGATTATACAATAAAGCTGCTATGGCCAAGGACATTGAAATCAGAGAGAATACACTGATAAAGTTATGTCCGGAGATCACTTCTGAAGATAAAGTAAAAGTCTCCAAAGTGCTTAGCAAGGAGTTCAGAACAAAGAAGAGGGTGAATACTCTCATGTTAGATGACATTGAGAAAGTAGTTAAAGAGACTAAGGAGATCATCTTAAAAGTGTTGAAGGAATTTCATCTCCCAACAATATATGACAATGAAGAAACAAATGTTGCACATGACACAGCTATTTCGGAAGTGATCCTGGACCAAGGGTTAGATAAATATGACAAAGAGTCAAAGGAGAAAGAAGCCCCTACTATTGATACAGCTGTCAAGGACAAAATTGAGATAAGTCTTCCTCCGGAACAACCAACTGATGACCAAGCACACAAGGAGAAGACTAAGGAGTAGAACAAAGTTGATGATCAACAAGCTGAGATGAGCCCTGTACCAGAGAAAAATGCTAATGGAAATGAGGCTATGGATCTGGATCCTCCAAAGCAAAATAAAGAAGAAGTCTCTGATATAGCAAGAGACACTATTGAGTCTGTCAAGGAATTTTTGGAAAGAGAAAAACAAGTCTTGGATGAGACTGAGTTTTTGCAAGGTCCAATAAACTTGGACTCAATGTCTCCTGTGTAGAAATTTAAATTGGTATCAATTGTGCAAGCAAAGGCACCAGAAGAAATATTGAAGTCACATATAGAGGATAGTGAACTCATTGGTGTGGCATCTAGTATTTTGGAGAAGCTAATGCCATCATGTCAAAAGGATACATCAATGTATTCAACAAATCAACTCAAGGGACTCATAAACTCAGTAAGTGTGCATTTTGAATCTTTTGAAAAGTCTGTAGAAATGAAAGTAAGAAAAGAGTTTGATGAGAAGAAGTTAACAGAGTTGAAGACCATGTTGATCAATGATAAAACTTTATTAGATGATGGAATAAAAGGTATACAGAGTGCTATTAAAGAAGCTTGTGATTTGTATAAATTTTGTTTATCATGGCCAGAAGCCACAAAGGAGTTAGAAGAAAAGATCAAGGATCTGAAACTGCAGCTGACAAATATCTCTAAGTCATTTAATCCGGCAATTGAGTCAGTAAGTAGCAAAGATATACAAGTTATCAATATTCATAATGACTTAAATAATCTAATGAATAAGGGGAATCAAATCAAAATAGAATGTGTCAGTTGAGAGGAATAATAAGTCCTAAGCTAGACTCAATATCAAATCTTGCAACAGAAGCACTGTAGGTAAGTGCACTAATTGACACACCCTCTGATATACAAAAGGCAGAAAAATTGGTCTTCCTAACAAATTGACATATTCAAATTTTGGAAAATGCAAAAAAGAGTTGGGTTGGAGAACTAGCTCAAATAAATAACATCTTCAATGGCATCCTACAACCCACATCAAATTAAGTTGAAGATTGTATCTATACATATGCGGCAGAGTATGACAGTTATTGCAGTTTTGTTGTCTTGACAAAATTTTGACTCTTGTACATACACCTTTGCCATTGATGTCGAAGGGGGAGAAGAGAACCAGTGAAAATTGGGTAAACACCAAAGGGGGAGTAGATAAGCATTTTTCACTAAGTGTTGCCATCAATGCCAAAGGGGGAGATTGTTGGCAAGAGACATTGGTTTGATGAATGATTGAATGTTGTCATTGACAGCAACAAGGCAAAGAGACTTTACTCTGGTATATCAATTTGGTTTGACAACAAGGCATAAAAGAATTCTGGTTCAGAAGCCTAAAATGACTAAGTATGGGTAGTATATAGAGTAAGTGACAAAGATTGGGTCGGTATGCCTCCGCAGTTGAAGATCATTACATGCGGTTCAGATATGTTAATCATAGCTATTTGGTGATGATATGTTCCAGTGTTCAAGTCTTGACTTCCTCGGGAAGTCATAGTATGAAATGGCTAAGTCTAAGTGAGCAGAGTTAAGTCAGGAACAGTGTATAGTACCAGAGTAAAAGGGTCTGTATTCCTCCGCTGTTGCATATTTTGTCTTGCCGGTCTGAAGGTATGTTAAGAGGTCAATGATGAATGTTGGATACGAATTTTAGAGTCTCATTTGGTCTGCAGTGGGAGTTATGATGTGACAGATGAATTGGTCAAGTGTGTTCTTAAGGGACAAGCCAACAGGCATGTTAGATCTATATGCGGAGAAGATATATTGTTTGAATAATCAATCTAAGTGGTTGCAACATTGGTCCCTACCTATATGAAGACTATTGTATGTTTTTTTGGGTTCGCATTGTTGTTTGTGCACAAGATCAATCCGACAAGGTATAACATTTGTATACATGTTTCATGTTTGGCTTGCCGACCTAATCGTGAGATAAATTTTGTTGTGGATACATATACTCGTTGGATTTCAATGTTGGAGGATGTATGAGTGTGAATTCTATGATTATGCAACCTAAGGCAGTTCTGTGATTAGCAAAAGGACAGTAAAGGCAGAAGAACAGAGTATATGTGAGACAAAGTAGAAAAGTAGGGCATACAGTATGAAGTCCTTTGAATTTATATACTAAGCAAATTGGTACTGCACCACAGCATTCTGTAGATGCACTTGTAGCAGTCCTTTCCTGGCATTGAGCCATTTCCTTCTATATTCTCTTCTCTTCTATTTGGCAGTGAGCCTATTGCAGTGAGCATTTCTTTGGACAATGAGTCCTTGGGCAGTGAGCCTTCATGTAATTCAGTATTGTTATCATAATATATTGTGAGCTAACACTCACCGTGGTCTTTCCCTTTTTGGGTTTTCCACATAAAAATCTTGGTGTCTATGTGTTATGTCTTTATGGTTGTTGTTCTTATGTTTGTTTTGCTTTCAAGTTATTGAATGTGGTAAATGGATTAATAAATGTGTGAAAGAGAAGTTTTAGAGAATACTGATTCACCCCCCTCTCAATATTATTTGTGATCAACAAGACACTGGTAGTATGATGATAAAAAAGTGTGCATGATGTTTGAAGATGTCATTGATGGCAACAAGCAAAGAAACAAGATTGGAATGATGTTTTTGGTCCCAAGAAGAAGACAACCATTTTGGATAAGTGTTGGCAATATACTAAAGTAGTGACAAGGAGATAGTGTTTGAGTTGGTATTGGTGCGCAGTAGAAGATCATATCATGTAGTTCAAGTATGTTGTTCACAGTTCTCAAATGATCATTTGTCCAAGATTTCAGTTCTTGATGAGTACCAGAAGCCTATCTTCAAAAAGTCTAAGTCCAGCAATATAGAGAACAAAGGAAATCAGAACAGAACACTCAACTGAATTGGTCTGCATTTCTCCGTTGTTGCATATCTTGTTATGCAGTTTTGAGGTGTTGTAAACACATGTATGAAGTGGGTCATCCCACAATAATGGGTTACACTTTTTGGCCAAACTTAACATTGAAATCAACATTTTGAACTAAATCTTCACTTTCTGACACATATAGCCACTAAACCATTAGGAATTTGAAGATGATGCAAACTAATGATTTGTGAGATTTTGTTTGTAGATTCTAAATATATTTTTTAAAAGAAATTTGGAGTTAAATTGTAAATTTTTTTGTGTCTCCTTGGATAAGTAGTTTTTAATAGTAAACAACATTTTTTAAAAGTGAGTGTATTCCATAGCACATAACTTTTTTTTCTACAAAGGATAAAATTTTGATTCTTTTGAATTTAGATTGGTAACACTGATATATAGGGCATGCATTTGGTTTCATAATATTTTGTTGAATAGTTTTTTTTAATTAAGTTTTGAAGTCAAACCAACTATAATTTAGACATAGGTGTATTCCATAAAACATAACTTTTTTTGTATGTATCAAAATTCAATTTTTTTTCTGTTGAAACAAGAACATCAATACCTAGGGCATATAAATTTTTCAGATTTTTTTTTCACTAATTTACTAATTTTTCATGTGTGTAGAACAGAGAACTTGATGTTCGATGAAAAACCTACATTCACAAGAAATAAAAAATAAATATAATAATCAAATTAATTATATTCAAAATTATACTTTTTGGGAAGCTTATAATAAGGACTACATACTTACAAAACATAAATTTTAAATGGAATCATTTGATCCCCCAAAAAGGTAAATCAAAAGTGTTTTTTTATTAGCATTTTGATAGATGTATAAAAGACTCCATTATAGGTATGGTTTAAAACTAGCGGGGTTCTATTTAAGGGGGGTTGAATCTAAGGTGGTTTGATCAAACCTTCTTCAATTAAAATCCTTTAAATGAAACCTTTCAATGCTTAAATCATTATATTTCCTAAAAATATGTGATTTCAGCAAAAATCAAGATGTCCTAGAAAGTGTAACCCATTATTGTGGCAGCACCCAAGTATCTATATCTAGAGTTGCAAGTTCTGAGTTCCACCGGAGAGTCAGTTATGAATGTCTAAGTATCACTACTTGGTATGGTGTAGTTTGACTGTGACAAGGCATGTGTTCTTAAGGTCTGCATTTTACCACAAGAGAATATTTCACTCTACGGTTCTGAAGGTATGATCTATGATGTCTGAAGAATCTTTGATATGATTTTGGGCAATTTTTGTGGTCCACAGTGAAAGTTCCAATCTGACAGATAGACTATGTTAGCAACAGTTGATGATTGAGGCCGACATGATAGTGTGATATATGTGCAGTGAGTTCTATTGTTTGGAATCTTTTTCTAAATAGTCTTATAGTTGGAGCCGACATGTGTGAATAAGATTCAAATGGTGTTTGGGTCCACAGTGTATTTTGATGAATGTTTTGGCCAACAAGGTACATGTTATTTAACTATATGATATTTCTGAGCATGCCGACTTGATATGAAGATTTCAAGAAATGTGGATATATATGTGATCAATTTCGATACTTGTATGACAAAGTGTGAATGTAAGAGTGTGTGCGCGCGACAAGTGAAGTTGAATGAGTTTTTGAGAGAGACAAAAGTAAAAGAAGAGAGATCTTATTCTCATGTAGAAGCAGAGCAGTAAAACAAAGAAATCAGAAATGAAGATTTTTGAATCCGTATTTCAGTGCTTCATTGGAGCTGTAATCATGCGTATGTAGATGCAATTAGAGTAGTTCATTTTGGTAGTGAGTCGTTTCCTTTCTTCTTTCTTTCTCTAGGCAGTGATCCTTCTTGCAGTGCGCACTTCTTTTGGGCAATGAGCCTCTATTGTAATTTGGTATTGTTCCTACATAATATATTGTGAGCTAACACTCACTGTGTTTTTTCCCAGTTTTGGGTTTCCCAAGTAAAATCCTGGTGTTCATGTGTGATGGTTTGTGGTTATTTCTTCTATGTTTAATTTGCTTTGTTATTGCATGCGGTAAATGGATTACTAGTTTGATAAACAAGAAGTTTAATAGAGTACTGATTCACCCCCCCTGTTAGTACTTGGGTGTTCAACAATTGGTATCAGAGCCTGGTTACTCAGAAGAAGTCTAACAGCTTGAGGAAGATCTTGGAGACTGAACACATGGGAGGTAAAAAATGTCCTACTCCTTCTGAAGAAATTGATGCAACTGAAACTGAAGAAGAATGCACACTTGTCAATGAAGAAGAACTCAAGCTTGCACTTGCAGATCTTGAAAAGGTTGAAATAGAAAATAGGGATCTAAAAGATAATGTCAAGGAAGTAGATGAGTGCATCAAGAAATTGAGGGAGCAATTCAAGATGTTCAAAGAAAAATATAAGGAGGTTAGTGAACAAATGATATTTTCAAATGACACCTTGAGAAATCTGAAAGTGGAAGTTGTAAAAAGAGCAAAAGAAAAAGAAGATCTAAATCAGTTAGTGAAAAACAAAACTGAAGACTGCATAAGCTTGAGCAAGAAGTTGTGGATTTGAAAGCTGATCTAAAAATTCATGGATTCGGGAAGATAAATTCAAAGTGAGTGTTGCCCAACTTGATAGAATACTTGCTAGTCAAAAGAGTCCTGATGATAAAGAAGGCTTCGGATTTAAGAAAGGTGAAAGTTCCAAAACCGATCAAGAAAAGAATGTTGAGATAAAAAAGGACAAAGGCAAATAGATATAGAATCAAAGGAACAGACCTAGAAGACTACCAGTCAGGCAACCAGATGCTCAAAGGTACCCTTCTTTCAATGGTTATTGTAATACATGCAATAAGTTTGGTCATAAGGCTACTCAATGTAGGAGCAGAGTGAATCAAAATATTCCATCATTCTCTGGTCAATGTTTCACTTGCAATAAAGTAGGTCACAAGGCTAATGATTGTAGAAGTCAGATAAGGAATGGTTATAACAATAGAAGGAATGCTCAGACCTTTAGAGGCAACTACTTTATATGTAAGAGGTTTGGTCACAAAGCTAGTGAATGCAGAAGTTAGATAAGGAACAACTATTTAACAATGGAAGGAATGCTCAACCTTTCAATGGGGATTGTTTTGAATGCAATAGATTTGGACACAAGGCTAACCAATGTAGACCAAGGATGAATGAAAGGAACAATAGATAGAGAAATGTTGTATGTTTCATTTGCAACATGCCTAGACATATTGCAAGGTTCTATAGAAGCAAGAACATAAAGAGGAATAATCAGGCAAAGAAGAGAGAACCAGTACAAAAGGCAGATCTAGCAGAGATCAAGAAGGAGATGAATCAAATTTGGGTTAAGGAAGTGCAGGAAGTCAAGGGTGAGTCCGCACCAGACTCTGGTGCTAGTACTTCATCCGGGAAGTAAATTGGGTGCTCTAGCTCAGGGGGAGTTTAATGTAAAATCCTATTCCCCCAGCTAGAAATGTGGTGCTAATATCCAGTACAAAGATATGAGTTATAAGGCTAAGTGATAGATCTCTTGAAGAAGATTCTGGCAGAAAAGAATCTAATGTGGTAAATTGCAGAGCATTCTTAATCGACTAGGGATAGCAGAGAAAGGGTTTGACAACTTTTTGAACGAACCATTTATTGAGGTTAAATCTTGATGAAATAAAGAATATAAGGGATCTATTTGAAAGAAAAATCACTTTGCATTCAAACTTCCAAGCGACCAAAGTGATCTATGAAGTGAGCCAAAGCAAATTCAAGCAGTCGGTGAAGAAACCCTAACGGCGGCAAAAAGGTATTTACTGCTCTCTCTTTTGAAAAATTTCCTGTTTTGAGGTTGTAAAGATGGCTACCCCTCAAGTAATTGAGATAATAGAGAGGCCCCACCCTAAATTCAAGAAACATCCCTTTAAATCATTAATGACTGATCTGAATGGCATATTTTCTGAGGTTCCACATTGGTGTTATGCATACGGAAGATGTTAGGGCATACATACATGCAAACTTAGAGGAATATGATCACATGAAATTAGGGAAATTGTACTTAGATGAGCTGACTATTGTTAATATTGTGTTGAAAGAAGAATACAATGTCCTGCATGAGAAAAACTTGGATACTTGGTTAGATTTTTTTATATTCTCAAATGATGTGTGGGTTAGATATGTACAAAGCAGAATTCATGATGAATTCTTTTGGCTTGATGTGCCCCACATGATAACAAAGGATGATATCAAAGAAGTAACAGGCATGAGCTCTACCAAAAAGGTTCCAACCTTGAAAACCATGAAGAAAAATGTAGTAATGCAGTTAACTGGTGCAAAATTTGATAAGAGGGCACTAACTGTGAATGACATTGTGGATCCGATAGTTAGATTTGCATCGATGGTTATTGGGTATAAGGTCTATTTCTCCAAAAGGGAGAACTCAGTGTCTACAACAACCATATACACAACATATGATATGGTCAAGAATAACATAGACTATGACCTATATGAGTTTCTCTGGGAACAACTAATGGAGAACTTGAAAAGAACAAAGGAAACAAAATATCCCTTTAAGTATGGAACTCAGATCATTTGTCTATTATTCTATTTTTTGAGAGAATTACCTGGTATGGAGAATATTGGTTAACTTGATCATGCACCAGTAGTTGCTCAAATTAGAAATCATTTGCATAGCTTGGGAAATGCTGACAAAAAAAATGTAGCTTTATGGGGTTATTTCAAGAATTTCCAAAAGAAAATGCAGGCCAGGGCTAGGATCCCTGAGACAGTTGTAAAGAAGTGTGAAAAGGGTATTGTGTTCATGGTGGACAAGGACAAATGCCTCATGGAGGCTGTAGAACCTAGAATTGTATGGGTCCCATCTATGGGATACAAAGTCTCAAAGGAAGTATTAACTAGTTTGGCAGATCTTATATTGAGCAAACCAAAGACCCTGAGGAGAAGAGGTTTGGCACATTTGAGGAACTATCTCTCAAAGTTCATCTAGAGCATAAACAATCAAAGATAAAGAAGAATTCAAGGAAAATGGTAGATGAATTTGTCAAAAGCCAAGGTTTCACAAATGAAGAAATAAGTGAATAACGAGCAAAAGTAGAGGCATCAAAGGCTGTAAGTGTTGAGAAAGAGACACCTGAGAAAAGGGATAAGAAAGAAAAGACTAAGCTTGAAAAACAAGTACCGGTAAACAAAATTATAGAGAAGAAGAAAAGAAAGAAAACAAAGGCAACACAAAGAGTGTATGTAAGCCTGGGTGAAGGAGAAGAAGAAGAGGAAACAGAGATAGATGAGGAGATTATAGCAAAACAGGCAAGAACAAAGGAAACCACTTCTGGTAAGAAGGAGAAGCCCTCAGGAAAGACCAAGAAGAAGAAGGAAGATGAGAAGACTGAAAGTGAAGCAATACTATCCTTGGAAACCTTAGTCAATGCATTTGCTTAGCATGGAAATTTGAAACCCATAGCTTAAATGTATGATGAAAGATCTGATGCAAATAAGATAATTATTGAAACAACAGTTGTCAGATATTTATAAATGTTTAGCAAAGATTTAATTGAAATCTTAGATCAATTATTGAATAGCTTAACCAGCATCATGTCAGCAAGGAAGGAAGGGACTATGGCCAAAGATGTTGAAATAAGAGAATATGTCATGTTGAGTCTTTGTCTAGATATAACAAATGAAGAAAGAGCCAAAGTCAAAAAGATAATCAATGATAAATTTAGAACAAAGAGAAGAGTTAATACGCTTATGGTCGGTGACACAGAAGCACTGGTAAAAGAATCCAAGGAGATAACCCTGAGTGTGTTGCATGAATTGCAAATCACAACTATTGTAGACACTGATGGGGAAGAGTGAGTCAACAATGTTGACACTTCTAATGCTACTCCAAAAGTGAATGTTGAACAGAGCATGGGCCAAGGCACAATCACTCCTCTGGAGAGTTTAGGAAAAGATGAAGAGATGAAAGATTCTGAGAAAGAGAAAGGCTCTGAAGAAGCAAGGACAGTCCCTGAACAGAATATCCCTGAGAGACAAGAAGAACAGAGAGCGGGATCAAATGAACAAGTAATGGATAATCTTGTTCTAGAACCTGAAGGAAATGGACAAGAAAACATTTAAGATCCCCCTCCAGAGAGTCAAGATACTGAAATGTCTCAAGAAGAAATAAAAAGAGACACTACTAACTTATTAAGGAATTTTTTGTTAAAACAGAAGGAAGCACAAATAGAAGACACATATGAACTACTACAAGGTCAAATAAACTTGGCAACCATGTCTCCCTTGCAGAAATTGAATTTGGGTACAATGTTCTAAGCAACTGCCCAAGAAGAAATAATAAAGTCTCACATGGAAGACAATGAGCTACTTGGTGAAGCACTATAAACATTTTTGAGAAGATCATGTTCGGAGTTCAGAGAGATAGAACACTCTCTTTCGCGACACAAATGAAAAGGCTTATGGAGTCTATGAATTCCCATTTTGAATCTTTTGAGTAAGCTACTGATAAAAAGGTAAGAGCTGAAATAGATAGTAAAAGATTAGTTGAGCTAAAAGATAAAGCATCTCAAGACAAAATTTTGTTAGATAAAAGTGTAGAATATGCACAGTTAACCCTTAAAGAAGCGAGTGAACTATATCAATTTTGTCTTACATGGACAGACAAGACTAAGGAGATAAAAGATAAAATAGATAGATGGGAAGCTCAAATAATGAAGATATATAGAACATATGACCCAACAAAAGATGTTATTGGCAAGCAAAGGGCACAAGTTGAAACCATTCATTCTAATATACATAAGTTGCAGACCCAGAGGGATATCATAAAGCATAGAATGAGTCAGCTCTGGGAGGTAGAAAGTTTCAAAATTGCATCTCTAACCAAGTTAATAGAAGCAAAAGACAAGACAAGTTAAATCACTGAAGCCCCTAATACAATGAAGAAAGCAGAAGATTTGGTGTCCCAGATTAATGGGCACATACTAATTTTGAGTGATGCCAAGACTAGATGGGATGAAGAAATGGTGCAACTAAAAATAATCTATAAAGATGTTCTCCTAGAACAATAGTAAGAATTTTGATTTCACTTGTACATATGAAAGTAGAAAAATAGTTTTTTTATATTGCTAATCATTTACAAATATTTTGTTCAATT
Source organism: Cunninghamia lanceolata (assembly GCA_027924645.1). Taxonomy (NCBI): domain Eukaryota; kingdom Viridiplantae; phylum Streptophyta; class Pinopsida; order Cupressales; family Cupressaceae; genus Cunninghamia; species Cunninghamia lanceolata. The sequence continues at coordinate 947,921 of BSBN01001602.1, read as the reverse complement.
GAGCATCAACATGAGACTAACACAAGCTCCTTTCAAGCAACCACACTAGAAATCACTTATGGAAGACTAAGAGTCACAACTTTGAAATCCACTTATTAGATGTCCCTTTGAGATTTGAGCTTGGGTCTACACAATGAGAACTCAATGCTTTAACCAATTAAGCTCAACCCCTTAAACTAGAAAAAATAGTTTTAAAATTTTGGCAACTTGTATATATCTTTGTATCATGTACACCTGTGCCATTGATGTCAAAGGGGGAGAAGAAATGAAGCATGTGAAAAATATTTGAAAATAATAAAAGAAGCATGAAGACATGGGGAGCAATGTATAAAGGGAAAGGGGGAGTTGTAACAGTTTTTCACATCAAGTGTTGCCATCAATGCCAAAGGGGGAGATTGTTGGCAACTTGGAAAACATCCCAAGAGAGAGACACTGCTAGTATGATGGTACAAGATTGTGCATGATGTTTGAATATGTTGTTATTTATGGCAACAAGCAAAGAAACAAGATTGGAACAATATTTTTGGTCCGAAGAAGAAGAATTAGCCATTTTGGCTAAGTGTTGGTAGTATACTGAAGCAGCAACAAGGAGACAGAATTTGAGCTGGTATTAGTCTGCAGTAGAAGATCATATCATGTGGTTCAGGTATGCTGTTCACAGTTCTCAAATGATCATTTGTCCAAGATTTCAATTCTTGATGAGTACCAGAAGCCTATCTTCAAAAAGTCTAAGTCTGGTAATGTAGAGAATAGAGGAAATTAGAACAGAACACTCAACTGAATTGGTCCACATTTCTTTGTTGTTGCATATCTTGTTATGCAGTTTTGAGGTGTTGTAAACACATGTATGAAGTATCTCTATCTAGAGTTGCAAGTTCTGAGTTCTACTGGAGAGTCAGTTATGAATGTCTAAGTATCGCTACTTGGTATGGTGTAGTTTTACTGTGATAGGGCATGTGTTCTTAAGGTCTGCATTTTACCACAAGAGAATATTTCGCTCTGCAGTTCTAAAGGTACAATCTATGATGTCTAAAGAATCTTTGATATGATTTTGGGCAATTTTTGTGGTCTGCAGTGAAAGTTCCAATCTGACAGATAGACTGAGTCAACAACAGTTGATGATTGAGGCTGACATGATAGTGTGATATATGTGCAGTGAGTTCTATTATTTGGAATCTTGTTCTAAGTAGTCTTATAGTTGGATCCGATATGTGTGAATAAGATTCAAATGGTGTTTGGGTCCGCAATGTATTTTGATGAATGTTTTTGGTCAACAAGCTACATGTTATTTAACTATATGATTTTTCTAAGCATGCTGACTTGATATGAAGATTTCAAGAAATGTGGATATATATATGTGATCAATTTCGGTACTTGTATGACGAAGTGCGAATGTAAGAGTGTGTGTGTGTGCGACAAGTGAAGTTGAATGAGTTTTTGAGAGCGACAAAAGCAGAAGAAGAGAGATCTTATTCTCATGTAGAAGCAGAGCAGTAAAATAGAGCAATAAAAAATAAGAGTTTTGATTCAGTATTTCAATGCTTCATTGGAGCTGCAATCATGCATATGTAGATGCAATCAGAGCAATTCATTTTGGTGGTGAGTCATTTCCTTTCTTCTTTCTTTCTCTAGGTAGCGAGCCTTCTTGCAGTGAGCCCTAAGGCAATGAGCCTCTATTGTAATTCGGTATTGTTCCTACATAATAAATTGTGAGCTAACACTCACCATGGTTTTTCCCAGCTTTGGGTTTTCCACGTAAAAATCCTGGTGTTCATGTGTGATCGTTTGTGGTTGTTTCTTATATGTTTAATTTCCTTTGTTATTGCATGCGGTAAATGGATTACTATTTTGATAAACAAGAAGTTTAATAGAGTACTGATTCACCCCCCCTCTCAATACTTTGGGTGTTCAACATCCAATTTCTAAGTTTTCCTTTGTTTGATGTTTAAAATTTCATGTTTCACATACTCTAATGAAACCATTAGTGGTAACAAGGTGGTGATATTGAAACCACTATTATTATTCACATAGTATGAATCTAATCGTATCATAATCATTCCAATGGTCTTAGAAATGCTACAATCAATTGTGCAACCACTATGGAGGTTGGATATAGGTTGCAATGGTTTTGGAATTACCCCTTTATGGAAACTAGTGGTTTCACCTAACAATACAAGAAATGAGAATTTTGATTATTTCATCTCCCTATCTCTTCTTCTATATCATCTTTTAGATTTATCGTCATCCCCCACACCTCTAGAAAATTATCCTTATATTATATATAGGTATTAGAACCTCATTTTGAAGGATGCGTGTGATAGGAAGACTCCCCACTAGAAAGATTCTAGATTTTGATAACCCAACCATAGTAGAGCTCTATACTTTCTGCCTAAGTGTAGCAACCAATACTTCGACTTTACACCCCTCAATTTGACCAAGTTGCTCCCATTCTAGTAACCTTATGTCTCATCTTAGCCTTGTGATTTGATATTTTCATTTTGCATCTATATACTCTAATTTCTAGTCTTGTTAGCTCAACTCTCAATTCAATCTAATCTTCATCATTAATGTAGTCCATTACTAAGAGAATAAAAGCATTAGAATAATACCAAAAAGTAAGTTGAGTACTAAGAGAATAAAAGCATTAGAATAATACCAAAAGAAAGTATGGGGACGAGGTTTGGATTGGAAATAAGATTGGTAATAAAAATGTATTCTATCAATCCATCGTCATTTAGGCTAAGGTTGGGCTTGGCCACACAATACCAATCCAAACCTCGTCCCCATGAATTTGCCTGCCTTTAATTATTATAACTATAATTATTATCTTTTGATAGAAAGGATAAAAGCAGGCATAGATTGAGGAGATTGTAGAGCTGGAAACAGGCGCAGAATGCATTAAAAACTTGGAAGGAAAGAGGAAGAGGAAGAGGAAGAAGAAGAGAAAGAGCGAGAATGGATTATTTCTATGCGCCGGGGAAGAATCAGCTGTTCGTGCCGGGGCCAGTGAACATCCCGGAGCCTGTATTGCGGGCTATGAACAGAAACAATGAGGATTATCGCTCCCCTGCTGTGCCTGCGCTTACCAAAACTCTTCTTCAAGATGTCAAGAAAATTTTCAACACTACCTCTGGAACTGTTTTTTTAATTCCTACTACAGGTACCTTCGTTCTCTTTCTTTACTGCATTAGATTACCAAGCCTTTTCTTAATGGAGTTTCTTTTCCCACCATCTGTTATTGTTTTTTAAAATTCTACATGCTAGGTTATGTTACAAGTTAATTAGAACAAGGTTTTTGTAACCGAATTTTCTATTTCTCAAGAATTTCGTCTAAATAATTTTTAGGGGTGTAAGGCTTTCTTAGAATTCTAATTTCAGGATAAAACTTTTTAAATTAAATTTTCAATTTTTTGAAATTTAATTTGTACAAATTGTTATTATCTCAAATGATTTTAATTAGTAATAATAATTTTATTATTGTTTAACTTATATTATTAATAATTATTGCAGAGGAAGTGATTCTACTTAATATATGTATTTGTTATTGTTAGTAAATTTTCATGTTGCAAAAGATTTTCTTTGAAGAATGAAGAGACTGTATTTAGGGTTTATATTTGATGATCATCATAAGCTTTTCAAACTGTAAAATACAATTCTTTTTTAAAACGAATGGTGAAATCTTTATTTAAATTGCATCTCTGATGGTGCTTACTGTTAAGTTCCTTATATAACTGTAAAAAAATGTTTATGCTCTGTATAGATCCCTTAGTTTGTAAGAATTATGAAAAAAAATTAGAAAATATCATTAAAATAATAAGTAGTCTTAAAATCATATAAGATAACTTAAGCCACCAAGTTAAATCTGATGACAATTAAAAATCTACTTTGTGAATCATTCTTACTTTCCGTCGAAGAGTAGCTTTGAAGGTTAGTTTTTACCCACAATCCGTTGCTAACTGAAGCAAAGTTCATAATTTTCTATTATTTATGGTACCGAAGGCAAAGCTCTGAAATTCTTTTCTATTTGAGAATGACACTCCAGAGAAGAGAATAGAGTAAAGTTTAACAGTTGAAATGTTGTAAGATAGTTTTTCTGTAGTAATTTTTTTATCCAATTTCATTTAGCAGAGCTATATTACAATATGGTCTGTAGAAATTTGATGTCTTTAGTTGAAATAAGAAATAACTTACAGATTGTTTTCTTTTTGATCAAGAATAGAGTCTCTTGTGATGGGAACTTTCTTTTAATATTGCTTTGTAAATGAATGATATATGTAATTAGCTTCCATGTTGATTGTTGATTTCGTTTAATTAAAAGTAAATATCACAGAGTTTTTATGTATAATTTTTAAATTATGAGTAAACATTTTTAACCAGAGTTATGAACAGGACAGAGGTGGATTTTTGCTAGTGACATGGAGTTGTTTTTTAATAGGGAATTTATAGTCACATCTGTCTAGTGATCCATGGTGAAGTATTAGGAAGGCTAAGGTAGAGCAGCTTTTGTAATCATAAAAGTAATGGAGATAGCATTTTGTAATTCGTTTGAATTTGATTGAATCAGGTACTGGTGCGTGGGAAAGTACTCTTACAAACACACTGTCACCAGGAGATCGAATAATCTCTTTTGAGCTGGGCCAGTTCAGTCTATTATGGATTGACCAAATGCAACGTCTCAACTTCGATGTTGATGTTGTAAGGTCAGAATGGGGAAGAGGGGCTAATCTTGAAGTATTAAGTGCAAAGCTCGCACAAGATAAGGAACACAAAATAAAGGCTGTCTGCATTGTACACAATGAGACTGCAACTGGTGTCACCAACAATTTGGCAGCTGTACGGAGAATTCTTGGTAAGAATGGAAATACATAATTCTTTGTATGCTGAGAGGAAGAACTTCTAGAACAAATTGTGTTTAAATATCCAATTAGGATCTGAGAAAAAATAATTGTGATTGTGCAGATGATTGCAGGCATCCTGCATTGCTTCTTGTGGACGGTGTGTCTTCTATATGTGCTTTAGAGTTCCGCATGGATGAATGGGGAGTGGATGTAGCACTTACTGGCTCTCAAAAAGCTCTCTCCATGCCAACCGGACTGGGTATAGTGTGTGCAAGCCCAAAGGCCATGGAAGCAACAAAGAGTGCAAGGTCATTGAGAGTGTTTTTTGACTGGAATGACTACTTGAAATTCTATAAGATGGGGACATATTGGCCCTATACACCTTCCATTCAACTTCTATATGGACTGCGCGCAGCGCTTGACCTTCTGTTTGAGGAAGGACTAAATAATGTCATTGCCAGGCACCACCGGTTTGGAAGGGCCACCAGGTTTGATTTTCTTGTCTTTTCAGTTTGCAACATCACACGTGTGATTTTCATAGTCCATTTGATTGATAGGAAAAGTTTTTGAAAAATTTGGGTATACATTAATGTTTTGAGTCAGATTAGGTGACCTTATTGTTTTAATCTTAATGATAGATCACAAACAAATTAAACACAGTTTATTGATATTCCAGAAACTTTTACATGTTACAACTCTTTTCATTCACCCACTCTCATGTCACTTGATTTGGATCAAGACGTCAGTTTAACTTCTTAGTTGGGTGAATGCTCAAATTGATGGCACGGCCATGAATCATTTTACACCACTAGTTTAGGCTTTGTTTAAAATGGCGTGGCTGGCAGGCTTGCTGTAGAAGCATGGGGATTGAAGAATTGCACTCAAAGTGAGGAATGGTACAGTGACACTGTTACAGCAGTGGTTGTTCCGCCTTACATTAATAGTGCAGACATTGTGAAAAGGGGATGGAACAGATACAATTTGAGTTTGGGACTGGGCCTCAACAAAGTTGCTGGCAAGGTGTTCAGAATAGGACACCTTGGGAACCTAAACGAGGTAACCTTTTTCCTTTTCCTTAACAATATAATGCGATTTTCATATAATGTTGGGTTAAATTACTAAGTTTTTTGGCTTTACTTTCTATTTGTATATTTTAAACAACGATCCTTAAATATTATTGTTTGTACCTTTCCAGTTTAATGGCTAGAGTCAATAGAGATGATTTGCAGTGTAATAGGTTTCTGTTGGTTAGTGTTTATGGTTGCCAACAGTATCTAGAAACAGAACATTTATAGGGAGTTTCTTTAGTAGTAGTAGTTCCAGGATGGTTTATATGGTGGCACATAGTTTCCTCTGTGTAAGTGCTAGAACAATTTGCACTTGTATCACCACTTGATTTCATCTTATTTTGATTACAGTTACAACTGCTGGGATGCCTTAGTGGCGTGGAAATGATATTGAAGGATGTTGGATACCCAGTGAAATTGGGAAGTGGAGTTGGAGCTGCAGCAGCTTATCTTCAGCACACTATTCCATTAATCGCATCTAGAGTGTAACAGTTATTTATATCTTTGTATTTAATCTCAAAAATTCCTTCCCGGACTTCTAAGATCAATCTTTTCTTTAGACTAGACCCATGTATTTTAATCCACTTTCTTAAATGATTATAAAACCATCTTTCCTGGTTGGAAATGTCGTACTGTGGACGATTGCCATTTCATTGATTTTTTAATATCATTTCAACAAATCCTTCACTACAATGATGTACTGGAAATTAGATAAGATTTCTCGGTGCTTTATTAACTTCGCAATAAATATTTTAGTGGGCAGAGCTAGGGAAGAGGACCCAGTCACCTGCAGAGTCCAATATACCCTCCATACTGTTGGGCAGCCAGGGCCTCTGTTTTCCACTTTTATTCATTATTTTCAAAGTTAATAGATTAGTCATTAATATGTTTTTATCTAATAAATGGATCAAAAGTATTTCTTTTCACAAGTTATATTAAAAAACAATCAATTATCTAATGATATGTAAGATGTACAGAAATACATGACTTGATGTACATATTTGGGGCCAACTTTTTTTGCTGAGTGATTTTAGACAACTCAACAAAGACACAACTGATGTGGCTACATCATTGATGACCTAGACCCCAAACAATACATTCAAACAATGAACTTTTCAAAGAAATCCAACTTACTGTTTAAGAGCTTGGGAGGTGAAATTAGCCCATATGAGTACTCTCCCCTACGCTTTCTAACATGAATATATCTTTTTTGGGGGCTTCAACACAACAAATCCTTCGATATAACACAATGAAGAGGAGTAAAAATTTTCTTACTACCACTATTTATTGTATAATTATCTTTGAAAGATTATAATCAAAATCTATAGGTGCAATTGAATGGTTGGTTGGCACTAATATTTATGGGCTTATTAGTCTTGCATTGCTCATTTTTTGATAAATGTTGACACTCAATTATACTGACAGGGATTGTTTCTAGTAGTAAGCAACCCTAAGATGGTTGAAATAAATACATAGATTCAACAAATTAGTCATTTGCACCTAATCATTCATTTATCATGTAATATATACTTGTTGAGGAAAAAATTGCATATTTAGTTCCCCTCTTTGTTTTGCACTCACTTTAAGCTTGTTGATAAATATGTCATCTCACTGTCTAATTTGAGAGTTACAACACACAAGTTGACAAAACCCAATTTCAACCCCTCCTTTAGCTAATATATTCCTAGTGGTCTAGACCGAATTTTCATCCTACCCCCTTCCTTACCTTGGACAAGATTGCCATCACAATCTTGTCCCTTGGATAGAATAATTGGTGTGATTTCAATCACCTTAGTCAATGCCTAATTTCATGATGTGATCACGGATAGAGGATTTTGATGAAAAACAATCTATTCATGTAGCCCAAACGTATTAATAGAAGCTCAATGCAAGAGTACACAACATAAGCATAGTTCTTAGAAAGAACATACAAAAAAAGGGGCATAAAATTAGTATTTCATATAATGCTTTGATATGGTTGAAGAAGAGTACATGCCACAATATTGCATGTCACTAGAATGCATGCCAAGATGTAATGTCCCCTACTAGGACTTAACTCAATTTGCCCTAGGATTCCTAATTGAGGTATGGATGATGGGGAATGTAAATTTTCAACTTAATATCTTGATTGAGAGCCTGCAACCATGTTAGTTATCAACAGATAAATAAACATATAATCCAACAATGTTACAAATAGAATTCTAATCACTATTATAATATTCAGAATGTACATATGGGATTCCTTTTAAGGTTCTATCCAAACAGCCGATCGTCATTATGGAGCACCACTTGGGAGATCATACAAGGCACCTCAAGCCGTTCCATCCAGCTCAGGAGTACGGAATGACAACCATCATTCGGCCTCCCAGCCCCACTTGGGGTGTCTCTAACAGAATGGCTTCCTAGCTACTTGCATTCCTCATATGCACTATCTCCCCTCCAAAATGGAATGGCCGATTGGATGAGAACTTTAAGCAGTCATTATATTGATTCTATTGTGCATAGGCAAAATTATAGAAAGAATAACAATATATAGAAATATATATATAACAATAGCAATGTGTTATCTATGTAACATATTACTTCCTATCAAATGGAAGATAAATATCAATTTAGTCAATTAGAAGGCCATGCATTATACTTCATACCAAAATGTTGACCAGTATATTAACAGTGAGAGTAGAACTCCTATTTGATCTCTGCTTATTATTTTGCAGATTTATCTCTGCCAAGTTATATATTTCCTTTCTTCTAGTCACTCCTTCTAAATCACATTTTATACCATTTGAATGGTGGCATCCATTATGAATGGCTATGTCTTTTTCAAATGAAAACAAACCTTCATAAACTCACACCTCTTTGTTAATACTTTAACAAGTATGATTGCTGCCATTACAATTAGATTGCTCCCTTATCAATGCTGCCTTTAACAAAATACTAACAGTTGTCTTTAACAAAACGTATCTCAAAACAAATCGCACTCCATATGTAGTTTCTTGCTTTCTATTACAAATCGTTGTAGTCTTTTCTTAATCACTGTCTTTTCTAAATATCAATTGCTGCATATTATGAACATCAATCTCTTATCATCTTTTGTCTTATACATAGGTCATTGGATTTCAATGTATTACCAACCGCTCCATGTATCATTTAAATATGATACTTTATCTTCAAATCACATCTCATTATCTTTATTAATCGCCCATACTTTATTATTACCAAATTGTTCTCCTTAGTATTAAAAAGTTGCAGCTTTTCATTAATATGGAACGTTGTCTTCTAGATATGTCGGCCACTCTAATATATTTTATGTAGTCAATCTTCATAACAGCAATTTGTTTAATTATATTCTATTGTGCCATCTTTATTGTCTTGTAAATAAACATGAAGTTGGCCAGGGTTAAATATAAATTTTATTATTTTAGAAAGGGACATTTTACAAGATTACAATATTCAAAGTTTAGATCTTCTTATTCACTCTCTCTCCCCATCCCACTCTTCCCTTCTTCAATTCATTGGTCATCTTTTTATATAGAGTCGTTGGTATAGTAAGCCAACATTAACCAAAACACAACACAATTCTTATGCGGCAATATAAAAGCTTTGAAACTCAATGATGCTTCCCCCATGAACCTCCCCTCTGCCAATATCCAAATATAGAGCAATTCATTTGACACACAATTTAAACATTGGCGTGAAGTCCTAAAATAGGCCCCCTTTGGCCTAAGAACATGTTGCAATTTACAATAAGAGAACCAAACACAAATTTTAACATGCAGACATATTCAAAGTCCCAATACAATGTTGCAATTACAATTGGAGGCTCTAGGATTTATATGTAGTATTGCATAATAGAAGTAATATCTATACCATTGTAGTGTTGAACTGTGGTAGTAGTCAAAATGAACCTTAATGGTGAGAATTGGCCTCTGCAATAAAAAAAAATGAATGTGACACTCCAATGTACTTGTAAAGAGAAACAAATATGAAAGAAATATTTTTGGGTGAAGCAAGATTGCTCAACCCATAAGATGCCCATGCATCAAACATCCTACACAATAGAATTTTAAGAGAGTGCTCAAAATAAAGAGGGCAAGGATGGTGTCTTCAAACACCCAAGTTGGCCTACTTCAAAAATCCATGTATCCTCCTCCGGTCCCTCTCCTCTCCATCTAACATGGTATTCCTTATATTCATTTCTTCAAGTTTTCTTTCTTATGTACATATTCAATCCCCAGGATTCACCTCTAAATCAATACCTTATCAGATGCATGCATATTGGGGTTTTTTAAATAACCAAAATGTGACCTAATATATCACTTCAATATTAGGGGGAAAGGGAATAATTTAATTAATGTGACATGGGTAGGTATTGGGGGTTGGGAAGCATGCATAGAAGGTGGAGGGGGCATTTATAAGTGGTGTTTCAAATCCTCTACAAATCATTGTGCACAAGTCAATTAGAGGAAATGTCATTCACTATGTTAGTCTCGCTAGGCTTGTGAAGCTATCTTTTTTCTACACCACATAGTCTTGTATTGTGTCAAGGCCTTATAATCTTAGAGGTAACCTACTAAATCCCAACTCTAATGTAATTAACAGAGGAAACAATAGTTAGACCAAGGTCATGTAGGTTGAGTATAATCCTAGCCATGTTTATTAAAGCTAGTTATTAGACACCTTTTAGTAATGCCTTGACCCTACCCAAAAGAATCCTTAGGTATCATTAAAACCCATCCATTATAATTTAAATTAATATTATACTATAATTGAGATATCTACTATTAGGGGGATCTGTTGTTAGATTTGGTGTGGCAAATTTGTGGATTGAGATGTATATTTGCTTTTAAATTAAAGTTTTCTACAAGATGATGGTTGGAAGATAAGGAACTAGAAACATGGCATACCTATTTATAAACATGTTGCAAGGCCATTATACTCACATTTGATGATGCACATTACCATTTGAAGGATGATAAGGCACAAAGACATATGAAAGGATGCATCCTTATGCAACGAGAAGCTATATTAGCACCTAACCTCACTACAAGAAGAGAAAGGGAGGGAGAAGGAACAAAGGAAGAAAGAGGAGAAATAAAATGATAAATTGGTGATCTAATAAATGACACCCAAGCATATGTGATGTATATATCTATGCTTGTAGGCAGAATGTATATTGAATATTGAGGAATATAATATAAATATAATGTTGGAATATTCCTATGATATGTGTGTGTATGTAATCTTTCTTTTCTTTATATGTTTATCTACCACACTACTTCTAGTTCTTTTCCTATTACATGACCCTAGGGTTAATTTCTCTGACAAATATTTTAGACCTTGGGCCTGTATATTATTGTTAAAATTTGGTTCCATTGTTGGGACCCCAAATTGTTGATGTATAGGAAGGAAACTCCATAAGTAAGGAAAGGTGTTTGCAGTATAGAAGAATACTAGAAAAGGGAATATTAATGGTAGATATGATGATGATGGAAGAATGTGGTAGCACGTACTAGGTGCTAACCCTTGGTGAGAGATTAGGCACCTAGGGGTGACAATGGAATGGGGGGAGATCCACAAGGATGTTATTGTAGCTCGACAAATCTAGTTTGATGCTTGGGATGGATAAAATGAGGTTAAAAATGGATAAAATTCAATTAAAAGTTTTTATGGCAAAGGGAGATAGCAAGAAGGCAAAAGAATTTGCTACTAAAATTAAAATGGGATTGGAAGAAAGCCAAAAGATGATCATGGCTAAGAAGAAGAAAGAAGGGATAAACAAACCCAACAAAAATATGGCTATTGGAACCTTTACACTAAATGTTGATGAGGCATTTTGTAATAATACATTCATTGTCAGCATGATCAAATGGTTTAGAGTTGATGGAAACTAAGATAGGCTATTGTAGATAGACACATAGCCACTTGTAGGTGCAAATAGAAAATTCCTAGGTGCTATGGATTTTGAGAATCATTGCATCAAAGTTTGACAACTTTTAATTCTTAGGGATCTTAAGAGACTCTATCAGTCCAATGTAGCCTGGAAGGATCATGAGACCTAATGAATAAAATAAGGTCTTCACTAGCATTCACTCACCCACCTTGATATATTGATGATGTCAGTTTGGTCCCACAAGGTGTGAAAGAGAAAAAATGGCTAATGGAAACTTTATACTAGTCTTAAATGAGGCATTTTGCAATAATGCATTCATTATTGGCATCGTCAAATAGTCTAGAGTTGATAGAAACTAAGATAAGGTATTATAGATGGATCTGATATCCACTTGTAAATGTAAATGGAACATTCCTAGGTGCCACAAATTTCAAGAATTGTTGCGTCAAAGTTTGCTAACTTTTTGCTCTGAGGGTTCTTAAGAGACTCTCTCAGTCCAATGTATCCCAGAAGGATTGAGAGACCTAGGGAATGAAACAAGACCACCACTAACATTCACCTACCCACTCCAATGTGTTGGGACTATCAATTCGGTCACGAGGTGCGAAAGAAAAAATATGGTTAGTGGCAACTTTACACTACTCTCAAATGGGACATTTTACAAGAATGAACTCATTATTGGCATGGTCAAACAGTCTAGAGTAGAAAAAAACTGAGATAGGCTATTGTAGATGGACTTGACATCGACCTATAGGTGCAAACAAAAGATTCCTAGGTGCCATAGATTCTGAGAATCATTGCATCAAATTTTGACAATTGTTTGCTCTTGGGGATCTTAAGAGACTCTCTCAGACCAATGTAGCCCAAAAGGATTAGGCGGCCTAGGGAATGAAATGAGACCTCCATTAGAATTCACCCACCCACCCCCAACATGTTGGTACTATCAATTCAGTCCCATGAGGTGTGGAAGAAAAAATATAGCTATGGACGACTTTACACTACTCTCAAAAAAGATATTTTACAAGAATGCATTCATTGTCAACATGTCAAATGGTCTAGAGTTGATAGAAAGTAAGATAGGCTATTATAGATGAACCCAACATCCACTTGTAGGTGCAAATAAGACATTCCTAGGTGCCATGAATTCTAAAAATCGTTGTGTCAAAGTTTGACAACTTTTTGCTCTTAGGACTCTTAAGAGACTTTCTCAGTCTAATGTTGTCTGGAAGGATCAAGAGATCTCGAGAATGAAATGAGGCCTCCACTAGCATTCACCTACCCATCCCAACATGTTGGCACTATTAGTTTGGTCCAATGAAGCGTGAAACAAAAAATATAGATATTGACAACTTTACACTACTCTCAAATGAGGTAGTTTGCAAGAATGCATTCATTGTTGACATGGTCAAATAGTCTAGAATTGATAGAAATTGAGATAGGCCATTGTAGACAGGCCTGACATCCACCTATAGGTGCAAACAAAATATTCCTAGGTACCACAGATTCTAAGAATCATTGCATCAATGTTTGACAACTTTTTTCTCTTAGGGCTCTTAAGAGACTCTCTTAGGCCAATGTAGCATGAAAGGATTGGGAAACCTAGGGAATGAAAGGAGACCTCCACTAGCATTTACCCAGCCATCCCAATGTTTTGGCACTATTGGTTTAATCCCATGAGGTGCAAAAGAAAAAATATGGCTACTGGCAATTTCACACTGCTCCCAAATAAGGCATTTTGCAAGAACACATTTATTATTGGCATAGTCGAACAATCTAGTGTTGACAAAAACTAAAATAAGTTATTGTAAACTAACCTGACATCCACCTATAGGTGTAAACAAAACATTCCTAGGTGCCACAGATTTTAAGAATCGTTGAGTCAAAGTTTGACAACTTTTTTCTCTTAGGGATCTTAAGAGATTTTTTTAGTCTAATGTAGCTTAGAAGGATTTGGAGACTTGGGGAACAAAACGATGTCTACACTAGTATTCACTCACCCACCCCAATGTGTAGGCATTGTCAGTTTAGTCCCATGAAGTGCAAAAGAAAAAATGTATGGCTATTGGCAACTTTATATTGCTCTTAAATGAGGCATTTTGCAATAATGCATTCATTGTCGACACAATCAAATAGTTTGGAGTTGATAGAAATAGAGATAGACTATTGTATATAGACTTGACATCCACTTGTAGGTGTAAATGAAATATTCCTAGGTGCCACAAATTTTGAGAATTGCTATGTCAAAGTTTAACAACTTTTCTTTCTTAGGGCTCTTAAGACACTCTCTCAGTCCAATGTAGCCCGGAAGGATTGGGAGATTTAGGCAATGCAATGAAGCTTCCAATAGCATTCACCCACCACTTGTCATGTTGACATTGTTGATTCAGTCCCACAAGGTGCAGAAGAAAAAATATGGCTTATTCGCAACTTTACACTACTCAAATGGAACATTTTGCAAGAATGCATACATTGTTGACATGGTCTAAGGATCTAAAGTTGATAGAAATCGAGTTAGGCTATCCTAGATGGAGCTAAAATTTGTTACGAAAAAGGTGTGTTGTACATCTTGCATAAAAATGAAATATTTAATTATGTAAAATAAATATTTATTTGTTGTGTTTAGCCACATTAAATATTTATTTAGGGTCACTTGTAAAGTTGTATGTAACATTGGGTTAGTTATTTTATGTGTGGGAGACATATAATAATTAATTAATTAATTGAAGCATAAAGTGAAAACTTAGTTGCAAGAATTAAATGAGGGCTCAATAGTTTTGTGTACTCATAGTTTTGAGACACATGGTTTTCCCAATACCACAAGTTGTATTTGTGTGAGCTTGAGTCTATAAAAGAAAACACATGGTTAGTGGTTTGGGTTGGCTAGTTAAGTGGGTTGTTATTGTATTGGGTTTCTTTTGTGAGTGCATATGTGAAACATAGCATGAGATGTGTGAATTCATGTTTGGACACATGGAGGATGCATTGGAGGAGCTTGATGTTTTAGAAGTGTTCATGAGACTCTATAAGTGTATTCTTATATTTTATTGTTGAATAATGCATTGGGTGTGGATGCTTTTGGAGGTTGGGTTTTTCCCTCTTGAGGCTTTTTTTAGGATATACCTTGTGTTATCTTGTGGCTTGTCTATGTGATCTTTGCCTTATGGTTATTCTGTAAGCTTGTCTACATCATTATCTCTCATAGGGTTATGTAGGAATTGGTTTGATTAACCTAGTAATTCTGTAACAAGTGGTATCAGAGCTACATTTATTGTTGAGGGAGGTGTGAGTTCCCTAGTTTTATATAATCTTTATTTGTATAGATCTAGTGCAAAGTCGATGCCATGGCAATGTAGGAAAGATTTGGGACACTTCAAGATATGAGAGTTTTATGCAGGTTGTTGTTTTGTAGATTTGGGGTTTGGGGGTTTGTAGATTCATTGTATTTTTTTGTAGCTCTGGGATTTGAAAAATCTTAAGAAAAATGGTTTCTTGGATGTACTTCATATGTGGGTTTTATAATGGAGGTTGCACAAATGGCCTCATGGGACAAAACTAACCTCACCATTGGATCCAAGAGACTGAAAACATGAAGATTGACATAAAATTCAACCTATTTTGGCCACAGGGCTTGGAAGTGAAAAATGCCCCTTATCCTAGTTTGGCAGTACAATTGTACAATTGTACGAATTTGTAGAGGTGAAAAATTCAAAAATAAAGAAATTACTTGTGTAGATGATTTTCTATAGTTGAAAAGAACTTTTTTATTTTTGATTGAAAAATATTTTTTTAAAAACTATAGAAGGAAATAAATTAAAAAAATATGCAGGGGAGGGTACGGGGTCAACAGACCCTCGTACCCTGGCCCTTGCACAACCGACAGGTGGCAGGTACCCGACAATAAGGTTGTTAAGCCCTATCCTAGCCCACTGGCAAGACAAGTGGCCAAAAGTCCCTTTAGTCCCTAGTCACGGCCAAGCTACAGGCCCAGTGCCCCTCGCAGGAAGTTAAACGTTTTAAAATTGGACTTCAAAAGTTTTTAAAACCCTGTTTATGATGTGGTCAGGTCCAAACACATAGGAGGAAGATTTGAAATTTAAACCAAATTTATTTCTATTTGAAATCTGCCCACAATGACATGTTAGCCAATTGTACACCATGGCAATTGATTGTACAAGACATCAGCAGCCACTCCAAATCACTTGCCACTGCATCTATTGATGTAGTGTGATGACATCAACGATTGTATGAATAAGTCCCTCAAGGGGCCTTTTCTAGCCCTTGGAGCGCCTTTTCTTCCATGGAGCATAACTTTCACCCTGTTGGGATAAGTTGTCATTAACTTTGCAATCCTAACTATTTTCATGTGTCTCCAAAGTTCTTGGAAGGTGTTCTTGAACACATAGACACTTGAGAGATAAATTATTATTTAATTATGTCACTTGAACATGTAGTTACAATCTATCCGGTGGGACCTTGATATGGGCACCCACTTTGGAAGTGGAGCCCATGGAGACTTGGAGTTGACTTCTTGAAGTCCATGTTGACTTTGAGATACTTTATAGGAGGTGGGACCTATCTTGGACACCCACTTTGGAGGAGATTCCAATGTGGACTTGCAGTTAATTTATTTTTTGTTTGCATGAGTGGATAATGTTGATATACTTTGCATGAGACTTATGTGGGAGTTAATAATGGAGTTAGATATGCATGATACATGCATGAGCTTGTATGAGCTTGCATGGACTTGCATGTTGTTGCATGTCACTTGCATGTACTTGCATGTACTTGCGTGTGCTTACATGGTGTTGCATTTCAGTTGCATCTACTTGCATGTCAATTGCATGTACTTATATGGTGATGCATGTGTCTTGCATGACACTCTAACTCAACTTTAGCTTTGCATGACTCTTGCATGATGTTACAAGTTGTTGAATGACTCTTGCATGATACAAACAAGTTGTTATAGATCCATAAATACATGTTTCCATCACATTGGTATGATTGGAGCACTTTTGTTGACTGAATTAGATTGGGACTTGTTGGGCGCAAATCTTAAGACTTTCAGTTTTACCTTGTTGTTGTCACTTAACACTTTAGTTGACTAAGTTTGATTGGGACTTCTTGGGTGCCCATGTTTGAGACTTTCAGTTAGGTGTTGATTTCTACTATGCAACATTGGAGTTCACTATATTGGGCACTTGTTTTTTTGTATGAGGAATATTCTCATATTATTAGATACAATTGATTATATTTTGAGATCCATGGCTTCTATATAATGATGTCTTTGGTCCAAGGTAGAAATTAATGACAGGTTTTTGAAGTTGAAGGAGTAACAAAATGCTACTATAATTCAAAGAGAATTCAATGTTAATATAAAATTGATTACAAGAATAATATCTCTTTGGGTGTGGAGTTTTTTCTCGTAAGGGTTTCTCTACATAAATTCTATGTCAACTTCCTTGATTTATTTCCTTCACTACTACATTGATTGAATGTGTAAACCACTTACAAATTAAATTGAAATTCATTAATCTAATTTTTAGATTTGAACACACATAAATAAAGTTTTATAGAAACAATTTCACCTTGATTTTCAACACATCCATAGTATCAGATTTTAATATAGGCTTTGGAAATGTCTCTTTGAGCACTATGCATTGGTATAGGTTTGGTCATCAAATTTTATTGTTTGTGTCAGAATTTGGTGTCTAAGGGCAAGCATTGCTCCGAAATAGTTATTTGGTCATAACTTTTGCATATGGAATTGTGTATAAGGATAATCGAGAAGTCGAATGATAAAATCACAATAATGATTATAACAACTCAATAACACATAACATAAAGAGATCGATCCAAGTAAAAAGCCAATATCAATGAATAAATCAAATAAAAACAAGAAAGCTTTTACCAAGATTGTATAGTTCTCTTTGTCAAATGTGGATTGCTCAATAATGCCGCAAAACCATGTTTGCAACAAGCAAGTGTAGGTGCTCAAAGTGCTCAAAAGATCGATGTCAAAAGATCGTAAGGTGCTCAACGATGCAATGTATGCTCAAAGCACTGTAAACGATGCCTGAGAATAAGTGATCAAAGAGGATTTGTGAAGGAGATGAAGGGGGTTTATATAGGTTTCAAACATGATTGATCAATGGATGAAACAAATCCATAGAATGAATGGTTGAGATAAATCAAATAACTCATGCTAAATGTGCACACGACATGTGTCACTCCAAAAATGTATTTTTATTAAGATAATTGTTTTTTATAAAGATAGAATTTGATTTCATAAATTAGAATATTTTTTCTTCTAATTCATGAGTTGATGAAAACAAGATAAATTAAAGCCAATTAACTTAACTTTAGATTTGTCTTTTTTAGAGTTCTAAAAATAAGACTGATTGTGCACGAGTTAACATGATATTTCTAGACGAATTGGAAAGATAATTGAAATTAAATAAATAAATTTATTTAATTTTTTGTGCATAATAGAGGAATGTGAAGATTATAAATAAAATACTTAATTTTATTTATCTTTAGAGGATTGAGATAATTCAAATAAATTTGCATGATTTATTTAAATTTGGAAGAATAATTGATTTAATTAAATAATGTAAATTATTTAATTGTAGATAAGAGGATTTGTGATGAATTAATTAAATAATGGGATCTATTTAATTAATGTAGACTTGAAATTTGAAAGAGAATTATGATTTAATTAAATAATAAAAATTATTTAATTTTGGAAGAATATAGAGGAATTTAATGCAATTAATTAAATAAAGAGGATTTATTTAATTAATATTGAATTTTAGAGTTTTGGAAGAATTTGATGAAATTAATTAAATAATTAGATTATTCAATTAATGTTGAAATGTAGGTGATGTGATAGATTTGATGAAAATGCAAGTGATTCGAAGACATGGTCATTTTAGGGTGTTTACATTTTGCCCTTCTTTGATTCAATGCAATTTACAACGTTGTTTCAAAGAAAATGAGTGTTGAAGACATGATAGAATTTTGATGCCCCAGTGTAGCTAGCTACCCATGTGTAGCTAGCGTAGGATGCCCCCTCGAGAGGAAAGACAGGGAAGTGACAGAAGAATCAGGTTGACGCTCGACTAGAAGATTGTGTTGAGAAAGACGAGGTTGGATAGAAGAAAGTGGAGATAGAATAGGACATGATAGAAAGACAATTGATCGATCTTTGCTTGAAAAATTATATAATGGCATGGATAAATGGATGGGTGAAATGGATGAGCTTGTTGCAACGGTTTCACAAATGTTTATAAAGAGCAATCCTTATTTTTGATATAACACGTGGATAGTTTGCCACCAAGGTATAAATGACCAAGGTGCTATAATATCCAAGTGCGCGGACGTTGACTCTGTTAGTGCCTGAATTGACTGGTAGTTTTTTGAAAAATTTTCATTCAGGCACTCTCCCTAAGTATCCAAAAAATGCTCCAAGTAATGGACCTCCTCAGCATTTTTCAGCTGCATCATCATATTTTTCGAAGGAGGAGGTCATCATCATCATGTTTGTTTCGAGGAGGGTCGGCATCATCATGTTCTTCGTCGACTGGTTTCTCATCGTCATCATCATATTTCGCTGTCGGGTGATGTTTGGGTTTTATCCTGATGATGCTGACGAGCTACAGTGCGCCCTGATCTGCTTACGAGGGTGATTCTTCAAAGTCTCCGGTGATCTTCCATTTATCACCTTGCGCGAACATGATGATGATGTTGCCCTGATATCCTGAAGGGGCTATTCTCTAAGTTGTTCGACCTTACTTGCTTTTTCTTACGGGTCGTCATCATCATCATCATGTTTCCTTTTATCATCCTGCTGCTTGCGGAGGTCATCATATTATCTGCATCATGATATTTCGCCGGGGTGATATTTCTATCATCGGGTGATCTTGGTTATGATCATCCTGATGATGTTGTTGAAGATTTCTAAGTGCGACCCGATATTCACTGGGGTCATCATATTTTGAACGTCAGGATGATCTTGGTCAATATCATCCTGATGATGTTGTATCACTTCTTGTTCGATTGTTTTGTCATCCTGATGATGCTGACGTCATCCTAAGATCAGGGTGATATCTTTCTTTCTGCCTATCTGCATCATGATATTTCCGAAGGAGGGGGTGATATTTTCATATCACCCGGATATATGTTTGTTTGAGCATCATGATGATGCTGATATCAAGGAGATATCCGCCTGCCGGCTTCGTGCGCTATCTACTGGGGGTGATCTTTTCAAGCATCATCATCATATTCAGTTATCGCCCCGATCTTTTAGTGAAGCTACAGTGCAACCTGATATTTGAACATCAGGAGGATATTTTCAAATATCCGGTTGTCTTCCGAATATCATGATGATGTTAATATGATGATGACGTCATCGAGGTCCGGGGGGGGTCATATTTCTAACACAGTTCGTCTTGAGGAGGTTCCCCGATATTTGCAAACATGATGATGACGTCATCAGGATGTTCATCGGCCAGACTTTTGTTATAGGCTCAGCAGGAGGATGTTTCTCCAATGGATCCGGTTGTGCCGATGAAGGCGAATATCATGCAGTTTGTATTGCAATATGATGATGACGTCAGGGTGATATTTCGAACAACAGGATATCATGCTGCTGGAGGATGATGATGATGAGGTTATATACTAGTGTTGTCAGGAGCGAAAGCACCGACATGATATATGCTCATGACCTAGTATATAAAGTGTTATTGAGGTCATCGCAGGGTGCATGTGGGATATTGTTATCCTGCATTTTCAAACATCATGATGATGAATCTCGGCGGGAAATGCTTGCGATAGTCTGTATGATGTTCTTCCCAAGGCCGCGGGTTGGTGCGCCATTAATGGCGATTGTTGCAGAGGTATGGGCGATGGCGTGGATGGATCCTGTACCCGACTGAGGGTGTACATCAGCGGACAGGGGCGCAGGGCTCGAGAAATCTTCCTGTCTCCTCCCCTACCTGCTGCATTCAAGTTTGGGCGCCAATCTGGTTGTGTTTGAGCGCCATTTTCCTGATACTGTGTATCTGGCGAAATTTTGGTCAACATTGTAATTAATTGCTGAGCACCTACCTGGCTGTTATAAGCAGTTGGTCTTGCTCATTTGAAAGGTTGTTGAAAGTTGTAGATTTTTGGCTCTGTAATCCAAAACCAGCTGATCTGGTTGCTCTGTACAGCTTGATCTTGTGAGTTTATGTATCTCCTGTTGTAGGACTTGGCATGAATCCACTGATTTCATGGTTGATCTTGTATGAGTAATGCTATCTTAGCATGTGTTGTGTTAATTCTGTCTCCAGTATTGCATGTATCCTTCTTCTGGATCTGGATGTTTGCTTATGTTTAGATTCTAGAGCATAGAATTCCTATGTTGAATGTCTGATCTTTTAACCTCTGCTCAAGGGGCAGATTAAACTATTTTCAGGTTGAACATTGGGAAGGGTATACTGCAGTAGGGATGCCATAAGTAGAGATAGCTCAACACTCTATATTGGGAGATATCTGTAAGGCAGATATCATGTGTATCCCCCTGAAGTCCAGTTTTAGCTATTCATGCTGATCATTCACAGGTGTATGTCTACCGACTCCAAGCCCTGGATAGGCACCAATCATGCTGTGTTCTTGTGTTATACACCATGTCCAGCTTTGCATCCAAATTCAAACTAAAACATTTCATACTTCCACCTGTTAGTTGTAGGAGTAGGATTAGGAACCCCCTGCATACTCTCATACTCAACCAGACATCATGTCCAAGAATGTTGCCAGCCTTGTGATCTATCATGCAGATCTTGGTCCATACATGAGAGTATTCTGCCTGTTGTTGTCAAGTTAGATCTTTCCATCTTTGAGCTAGTCAAGGTTACATCTTAAGTTATAGGGATACCCCCCTTGGTGCGGCAGAACCAGAAGTGAAGGGGAGGAGCTCACGCAACCTCCTGTATTCAGTTGGCCTGAATCTGCCTGTGCATTAGAAGTGGCAAACCCTAATGCTGATTCAGAAGAAATGCCAACAAAATGGCAACTCCGCTGGGGAGAAAATTGATGAAAAAGTGTTATATCTTGTGGCCCATCCGAGTCACCAACAAAATGGCGACTCCGTTGGGGATGGACTAAAAAATGATATACCTGTGGCCCATCCGAGTCACTAACAAAATGATGCTCTGCTGGTGGAATGAACCTGGAAAAGCAGCTTTCAGCTATTGAAAATTTTGTCCTCTCTGGAGAGGTGGCGACTCTGCAAAAAATATCCAAATGCACATGTGAGATGGATGTATGTGATGTGACAAAAAAGATGTATATATTTCTGCATCTGTATGAGAAAAGGTACCTTGTTCTTTCCCCTTTATTTGCTGTTTTATTGCATAGGTTAGATGCCAGGGGAAGCCTTAGGTCTTAGACAGACAAAGGATGTCTAAGAGTAAGATTTTTATGAATCCAAGTATGAGTTATCCCACACTCAGTGGTAAAATGTTGGATAAAGGAATAGAAGAGATAAGAAATAGGTTGATACTCTTAGAGGCTGAGCAGGCCCAGTTAAGAAGCAGTAACCCTGTTGTGTCTGCCAGTCAGAAAGCTAAACCTCCTGTCAGCCCTTTTGATCCTTTGTATGACCAACTGGATTTGTCATGGGTGGATTATAAAGTAGAAACTATGCCTGCTAGGATATACTGTCAGATGCCTAGATTTAGTGGTCACAATGTATGTGATGGGAATGCACATATCCAAAATTTTCAAAGTTTTATGGGAAAATATTCATTCAGAGATGAGGATATGTGGATGAGGTTTCTTGTTAGGTCCTTTGATGCAAAAGCAAAAGACTGGTATTTGAGCTTTCCAAAGAGATATTTTGCCTGTTGGGATGAGCTTGCTGACTGTTTCAAGGAAGAATTTGCAAAAGAACCGGCTGATCTTGTTGCAGAATTGATGAGAATCAGAAAACAAGATGAAGAGCCATGTGTTGATTTCAGTCATAGGTTTGTAGTAGCCCTTTCACATGTCCCTGAAAGTTTCAAACCTGATATTTCAGCCTGTGTTGGCATATTCTTTGAAGCTTTTGAGGAGGGCTCTAGTGCATTACTGAGGGATTTCAAGGTAACAAGTATGCAAATGGCATACAGATTTTTAGAAAATGTAGAAGAAATGAGAAATGTGCACCTGCTGAAACCCCTGTCCCCAGGCCTTGGTGTGAATAATGGTTGTGAAGCTGCAAATGACCAAATGATTATGGCATCATGTGCAGATAAAAATGAAAATAAAAGCATAGAGGTTGAGACTGCTGTATTTGAACATAATGCTAACAATACTGCTCAACTGGATTGTTCACCAGTTGAGGATGCCAGTGAAAGGACTAATGAGGATTCCCATTGCAATGATGAGGCAGCTGACCATGAAAACAATAACAAGGTTGTGGACAGCAATGAGCAATTTCTAGAATGGACCTGTGGAGAAAATTGTGAGTATTGTACTCAAGACAGAGAAGATATAAGCAAACAGAGAAGCAGTCCTATGTGTGACCCATTGCCTACCTTTCAAACACATGGAGATCATGAAGAGCAGTCAGAAATTGAAATAAGTGCTAGTTCAGAGCATGATTGTTTTTCATTTGATGGCTGTTTTGCTTATGACACACAGGCTGATACTCCTCCACAGAGTGAATCCTTTGGTGATGAAGAGGTGTGCTCTGCTGCCCATGAACAAATGGCATACTATGATGAAACTGATGCACCTGGATCACCCATTTATGACACATATGGTGATGAGGATCTGTCTGAGTATGGTGAGGATCTAGACATTATTTTTGGCTTGGATTCTGTTTCTCATCTTGATGAAGGAGGAAATAACATACATCAGGTAAGTGACTGTGAAAATGTGCCTGACTTAAAAGTGATGCCAGAGCCTGATCTTTTCCAGCCTGGTGTACCAGACGGTTGTGTACATGATGTACACAATTGTGATTTTGAAAGCTTTTCTTTTGATGAGCCAGCATATAATACAATGAGCCTTGATCTTCCTAGTTGTGTGGTGGACTCTGAGTGTTTCCTATTTGCAGTCCAGCTAGGAGATCATGTTGCAATGCATGATGATGATATAGGTGATAAGTGCTATATGCCATATGAGTATGCATTGCTTGATAAATTCTACACCCACATGGCACATGATGCTGAGGGTTATCTGCACAAGGGTGATAATGACAAGCCAAATCAGAGGGTTGAATATGCAGATGACAAGATTTGTTTGTGGGTGGATGTCTGTAGTATCTCCAAGCTTGACCCAGTGCATGCAGATGAAAACAAGATATTTGACAAAGGGAGATACATGTTTTTCTTTTCTTGGTGGCCTTAGGCCATCAAGTGTGTTGGGTGATGCAGGTCAGTGCAGTATTTGACTCTGTGCCCAATGGATAAGGGACTGGTCTGCATCCCAGAGATCTAGAGTTCTCGCTGCAGTCTTGCACCTGCACGTCCCCAGACAGAGCCACTGTTAGTGCCTGAATTGACTGGTAGTTTTTTGAAAAATTTTCATTCAGGCACTCTCCCTAAGTATCCAAAAAATGCTCCAAGTAATGGACCTCCTCAGCATTTTTCAGCTGCATCATCATATTTTTCGAAGGAGGAGGTCATCATCATCATGTTTGTTTCGAGGAGGGTCGGCATCATCATGTTCTTCGTCGACTGGTTTCTCATCGTCGTCATCATATTTCGCTGTCGGGTGATGTTTGGGTTTTATCCTGATGATGCTGACGAGCTACAGTGCGCCCTGATCTGCTTACGAGGGTGATTCTTCAAAGTCTCCGGTGATCTTCCATTTATCACCTTGCGCGAACATGATGATGATGTTGCCCTGATATCCTGAAGGGGCTATTCTCTAAGTTGTTCGACCTTACTTGCTTTTTCTTACGGGTCGTCATCATCATCATCATGTTTCCTTTTATCATCCTGCTGCTTGCGGAGGTCATCATATTATCTGCATCATGATATTTCGCCGGGGTGATATTTCTATCATCGGGTGATCTTGGTTATGATCATCCTGATGATGTTGTTGAAGATTTCTAAGTGCGACCCGATATTCACTGGGGTCATCATATTTTGAACGTCAGGATGATCTTGGTCAATATCATCCTGATGATGTTGTATCACTTCTTGTTCGATTGTTTTGTCATCCTGATGATGCTGACGTCATCCTAAGATCAGGGTGATATCTTTCTTTCTGCCTATCTGCATCATGATATTTCCGAAGGAGGGGGTGATATTTTCATATCACCCGGATATATGTTTGTTTGAGCATCATGATGATGCTGATATCAAGGAGATATCCGCCTGCCGGCTTCATGCGCTATCTACTGGGGGTGATCTTTTCAAGCATCATCATCATATTCAGTTATCGCCCCGATCTTTTAGTGAAGCTACAGTGCAACCTGATATTTGAACATCAGGAGGATATTTTCAAATATCCGGTTGTCTTCCGAATATCATGATGATGTTAATATGATGATGACGTCATCGAGGTCCGGGGGGGGTCATATTTCTAACACAGTTCGTCTTGAGGAGGTTCCCCGATATTTGCAAACATGATGATGACGTCATCAGGATGTTCATCGGCCAGACTTTTGTTATAGGCTCAGCAGGAGGATGTTTCTCCAATGGATCCGGTTGTGCCGATGAAGGCGAATATCATGCAGTTTGTATTGCAATATGATGATGACGTCAGGGTGATATTTCGAACAACAGGATATCATGCTGCTGGAGGATGATGATGATGAGGTTATATACTAGTGTTGTCAGGAGCAAAAGCACCGACATGATATATGCTCATGACCTAGTATATAAAGTGTTATTGAGGTCATCGCGGGGTGCATGTGGGATATTGTTATCCTGCATTTTCAAACATCATGATGATGAATCTCGGCGGGAAATGCTTGCGATAGTCTGTATGATGTTCTTCCCAAGGCCGCGGGTTGGTGCGCCATTAATGGCGATTGTTGCAGAGGTATGGGCGATGGCGTGGATGGATCCTGTACCCGACTGAGGGTGTACATCAGCGGACAGGGGCGCAGGGCTCGAGAAATCTTCCTGTCTCCTCCCCTACCTGCTGCATTCAAGTTTGGGCGCCAATCTGGTTGTGTTTGAGCGCCATTTTCCTGATACTGTGTATCTGGCAAAATTTTGGTCAACATTGTAATTAATTGCTGAGCACCTACCTGGCTGTTATAAGCAGTTGGTCTTGCTCATTTGAAAGGTTGTTGAAAGTTGTAGATTTTTGGCTCTGTAATCCAAAACCAGCTGATCTGGTTGCTCTGTACAGCTTGATCTTGTGAGTTTATGTATCTCTTGTTGTAGGACTTGGCATGAATCCACTGATTTCATGGTTGATCTTGTATGAGTAATGCTATCTTAGCATGTGTTGTGTTAATTCTGTCTCCAGTATTGCATGTATCCTTCTTCTGGATCTGGATGTTTGCTTATGTTTAGATTCTAGAGCATAGAATTCCTATGTTGAATGTCTGATCTTTTAACCTCTGCTCAAGGGGCAGATTAAACTGTTTTCAGGTTGAACATTGGGAAGGGTATACTGCAGTAGGGATGCCATAAGTAGAGATAGCTCAACACTCTATATTGGGAGATATCTGTAAGGCAGATATCATGTGTATCCCCCTGAAGTCCAGTTTTAGCTATTCATGCTGATCATTCACAGGTGTATGTCTACCGACTCCAAGCCCTGGATAGGCACCAATCATGCTGTGTTCTTGTGTTATACACCATGTCCAGCTTTGCATCCAAATTCAAACTAAAACATTTCATACTTCCACCTGTTAGTTGTAGGAGTAGGATTAGGAACCCCCTGCATACTCTCATACTCAACCAGACATCATGTCCAAGAATGTTGCCAGCCTTGTGATCTATCATGCAGATCTTGGTCCATACATGAGAGTATTCTGCCTGTTGTTGTCAAGTTAGATCTTTCCATCTTTGAGCTAGTCAAGGTTACATCTTAAGTTATAGGGATACCCCCCTTGGTGCGGCAGAACCAGAAGTGAAGGGGAGGAGCTCACGCAACCTCCTGTATTCAGTTGGCCTGAATCTGCCTGTGCATTAGAAGTGGCAAACCCTAATGCTGATTTAGAAGAAATGCCAACAGACTCTACAAGCAAGTGGTTTGAACTTAGATCCCTTAGACATAATATGACCTTATTTGGACATGTGAATGAGCCATAGTCTTGAACATAAAATAAACTTCAATGCATGTAAATGCAAGAAGTATATTAATATGTAAGATGCTAGGTCGTAACACACACAAGATAAATATGCTACTAAGAAAGATGCTAAAGATCATTCCTCAAACACGACACACAAAATCAATGACTATGCCCTCAATCTGTACTGCATCGCAACATACCAAGATTATAGATAAATCAAGGTAGTCTTCAATAGGTATTGGAAAAAAGGAACAAAAAAAGATAAATCAAAAACTAAATTGACTGACTTACAAAGTAAACATACAGCCAACATATTCTCTTGCCAAAGAGGTTTCTCAAGATAGATTTGATAGGAAAGATAACAGCCTTATCGTAGGAGCTATGTGTCCGTTAAAGGGTGTTATCTGCTGAAAAGATAATGTCTGGTTTTAGGAAATGCCACATGCTGTATAAGACGCGTGTGTTGGTCTTGATCATGGAACACCCTGTATAAGACAAGTTTGTTGAACTGTTGTTTGGTTGAGATTGATTTATCCGATGTTGGCAGTCGATATGTAGGATAGTATATGACTCTGTAAGTAAGTTGCTTTGCTTCAAGTTTATTAAGAACTTTTGCTTTGAAAGGATGCATGTGTTTGTTGTTTTGCTACTTGAGGTAGTCAAGTCGAGGTGAATGGATTGTGATATATGAAAGACTAGAAATGTGACATGTCAATGGATTGAAATGGGTGAAGAATGATGAATCATATGTGCCCGAGTACTAGATACATCCTTTGTATTCAAAACTACCTACATACCCTGTATCCACGGGATCTAAGCACATTATGATGAAAGAAGAAAATGATAATATGTAGTTCTAGGTCTAGAGTGATGAGTGGGTCAAGGCATTTGAGCTTGGGTAGGTGAAATGATGAGATCTTATGTACATGAGTACTGGATACTTCATATTTCAGACTGCCTACATACCCATATCCATGGGATCAAGGTACCTTAAGATTGAGATGAGATGATATGTAGTTCTAGTTTGTGTGATGATGTAGGAAAAGTACTGGGAAGAGAACAAGCTTATGGTAGGAATGATGTGTCCATTAAAGGGTGTTATCTATTGAAATGGGAATGATTGAAGTGTTTATATTGTTTGTGAAGTGTTTGCATTGTTGGGAACCACGAACAAGGATCCATTCCTAGACCTAGGTTAAGGAAAGAGTTGCCCCCATTCTGGTAGAGGTATTTGCATGGGTGACTGATGGAGAAGACATAGAAAGTTTGACCTAGGACATGACAGTGATAACTGTTGACATAGATCAAGACATGGGATGACGACGATGGACATTGACAAATTTTCAAGCTATTCTAGATAGGGAGATAGAAATGCAAACAAGGTCAATGGTTTTATTATGGATGGATGGATGAAGTTTCTTGTGAAATGGACATGGAATGAACAAGACTCGATAGATGATGGATGTTGACTCTACACATAGTGCATGTTTGCCATGTTTTCACTATGGTACTTATCCAAGGCTCCTGTTTACTAGGTTTTCACCAGAGGACGGATTATTTTGTTTTTGTATTTTTTATTTATTTATTTATTTTTATTTTTTTTGATACTCTGAGGATTAGACATAGAACTTCTTGAGATGAACAATGTTGAGTGGCTCATCTAGAGGAATGTCGTCAAGTGTTGCTAAAGTATAAGCTCCTGATCCATAAGTTGTTGTGACAATAAAGGGTCCTAACCAATTAGGCTCAAACTTGCCTTTCTTTTCTCGATCTGCTTGATTTCTCTAATTTTCTTTTAAGACAAGATCACCAACTTGAAACCGTCTTTCTTTGATCTTTTTTTTGTAATTACGCCGGAGGTAGTTTTGATAGACATGGAGATGATTAAGTGCGGCAAGGCGCATCTCATCTAGTAATTCTAGCTCAGCTAATCTGGAAGTGTGATACTCCTCTCCATCAATTAGGTTCTGCATGGATACTCTGAGGGATGGGATCTCGACCTCTATAGGTAGGATGGCTTCAGAGCCATAGACCAAGGCATAGGGTGTTGCACCAGTTGGTGTTCTGATACTAGTGCGATAGGCCCATAAAAGCGGGATTGAGTTGCAGGTGCCAATCACGACCAGCTTCATTGATCATTTTCTTGAGGATTTTGAGGATGGTTTTGTTGGAAGCCTCGGATTGGCCGTTACTCTGCAGATAATAGGGAGTGGAAAAGCGATGTTGGATATTGTATTGTGTGCACAAGGCATGGACATCTTGATTCTTGAATGGTCTCCCATTATCAGTAACAATGGCTTGGGGAATACAATACCGACAAATGAGATAGTTTAGGATAAACTTGGCTATTTGCTTTCTAATGATATATGTCATGGGAATGGCTTTGACCCACTTCGTGAAGTATTTAGTGGCGGTAATGATGAATTTGTGTCGAGACCTCATTGAGAAAAAGGCCATGGAGTAGTCACATGTTGTAGTTCATGAGCTGGTGCGTGAATCAAATCTCCATGCTGTTGGCATTGTAGAAACTTCTTAGCAAACTATAAAGCATCTTGCTCTATTGTAGGCCAATAATACCATGTGCAGAGTATCTTCTTTGCAAGATTAGGACTGGTAGAATGTGCGCCACAAACACCTTCATGTATGTCCCGTAAGGTAGCTTTGGCTTCTTCCGCGTTAAGACATCGTAAGAGGATACCATCGAGACTTCGGTGATAAAGTGTATCACCCAGAATGGTGTAATAGGAGGATCGATGGATAAAGGTTTTGCGTTGGGTTGATGATAGTTCAAAGGGAAAGGTACTATGTTTAAGGTATTCATAAATATCTTCGTACCATGGGGAATTGGGACCAACAAGTTCGCAGATGATTTTAGTAATTGGAGCATCGACGGCTGGTATCAACAATTGCTCGATCAAGAATTCACATTTTTGTGTGTTTGCAGGCATGTCTATAAGTGACCCCACAAAGTTCATAGAGTCTGCAACCTTGTTATGCTCTCTTGGAATTTTCACAAATGCGATGCTAGAAAAGTGTGGTTTGTAGGCATCCACTAGTTGCTTGTAGGGGACCAACTTTTTATCTTTTGTTTGGTACTCATCTGTGACCTTTCGAATGACTAGTTGTGAGTCTCCATATACCTGTAATTATGTGATGTCCCATTGAACTGTTGTATTGAGACCTATGAGGAGTGCTTCATACTCAGCTATGTTGTTGGTGCAAGGAAATGCAAGCCGATATGACTTTGGAATATGGTCATTTTGAGGTGTGATGAATAAGATGCCGGCCTTTGATCCATGTTGTGTGTAGGAACCATCAAAGTATAATTTCCACATTACTGAGGTAGAAAGAGTGAAGAGATTTTCATCCGGAAAGTCAGATACCATAGGATGTACATCTGTCATGGGTGCTTCTGCTAGTTGATCTGCTAGGGCTTGTCCCTTGATTGCTTTACGATCCACATACTCAATGTCAAACTCACTAAAGATCATAACCCACTTAGCTAGTCTGCCTGTAAGAGCTACTTTTGCTAGTAGATACTTCAATGGATCAATTTTGGCTATTAGATTTGTGTGTTGGTTTAGCATGTAATTCCACAACTTTTGGGAAGCAAACACTACTGCTAAACAAGCTCTTTCCATAGGAGAGTAATTGAGTTCATAATCCACCAAGGTTCGACTGATGTAATAGATTGCATGCTCTTTTCTTGACTCATCATGCTTTGCTAGAATAGCCCCTAGGGCTGCAGTTGTAGTTGAGATGTACAAGATTAAAGGCCTACTGGCGACTGGTGGTGCCAAGACAGGAGGTGTAGCTAGATATTCTTTGAGTTGATCAAATGATGCTTGACACTTATCGTCCCATCGAAATGAGACATCCTTTCGGAGCAAGTGTTGAAATGGTTGACATTTATCTGCTAGTTGTGAGATGAAACGCCTAATAGATTGTAACCTTCCTTGCAGGCTCCTTAATGCTTTTAGATTCTTTGGTGGAGGCATCTCCACTATAGCCTTGACTTTTACTAGATCTACTTCGATGCCTCTACGAGATACAATGTATCCCAATAGTTTTCCTAATGTTACCCCGAAGACACATTTCTTTGGATTGAGTCTTACTTGATATTTCTTGAGTCTGTCAAAGATTTATCCTAGAACCTGTATGTGATCTGCTCTAGAAGATTTTGCTAGTATGTCATCCACATAGTCCTCCATGATGTGATGAAAGAGGTCATGGAATATCACTATCATTGCTCTTTGATAAGTTGCACCTACATTCTTTAGACCAAACGGCATGATGCACCAACAATAGGTACCCCAAGAACAAGTGAAAGTTGTTTTATGTTGATCTTCTTCTGCTATCATTATTTGATTGTAGCCGGAGAATCCATCCATGAGAGAAAGCATTTCATGACTGGCGGACAAATCTACTATGAGATCAATGTTTGGCAGTGGGAGGTCATCTTTGGGACATGCTTTGTTAAGATCTCTGAAGTCAGTACACATGTGGATGCCCCCATTTGGTTTAGACATAGGTACAATGTTTAACCCATTCCGGATAATCAATAGGCCTGATGAATTTGGCATCTAGCAACTTCTATATTTCCACTTTCACCAAGAGAGCTATCTGTGGATGCATCTTCCTCAGCTTTTGTTTGACTGGTTTAACTGTTGGATCAACTGTGAGATAGTGACTACTAGCTTAGGGTCTAGCCCTGGCATATCAGCATAGGTCCACATGAAGTTGATGGTTCTTTGTAAGAAGAAGTTGTTAAGATTCTTGTGCTCTTGTTCTGATAATGATGCTGCAAGGAATGTGGTCTTTGGATTTTGCTCTGTGCCAAGATTTATCTTTGTAGAATCTTCAATTAGGAGAGATGATTTCTCTTGATACTTAGATGGTAGGGGAAGGTCAAATCCTCCATCCTCAGGTGCCATAGTTGGGTTTTCACCTTTGGATACGTCCTTTGTTTTTACTATTTTATGATTAGGAGGTGCCACAGTGTGGTTTTCACCTAGAGATCTTTCTTTAGAGATCTTTCTTTATTTTTACTTTTGTGACTGGAGGATTTGGTATTCTCACCAAAATAAGCTGTTGGTTGTAGTTCCATTACAAAACTAGTTTTGTGATCGCCAAGAGGGATACTGTCCCGGAGTCCCATGAACTCAGCAATAGCTTCGTCATTCTAAAAAACATCTAGTATGGGGGCCCCTTGTTGGTCCCAATCGATAAGGTCAGAATAGACAAGTGTTACAATCTGGGTGTTTGTGGTGGATGTTAAGGATATGGATGATAGCTTAAATATGGAGGATTCAGTAAATAGGTTGCTCATATGGAGGGAAGAGTCATTCATGATATCCTCTTTAGACGTCGAATTGGTGAGAAAATTTTGTGCTACCTTGTCGAGGATACCCTCGATGTCCAAGGCATGTGGTACCTTTCTACCAAATCCTAACCCCTTCTTGTCTAGTTTCTTTGTCACAATAATGGGTTCCATTGTTCCTTGATTTTGTTTCCCAAGGCCACCTTTGCCTTTACAGCCCATGTTTTTTACTATCCTTAAGCCATTGCCATATTGCTTGACTGGTATTGTGACTGGTTCTTTCTCCTTGTAGAGCCAAGAAGATATGTCTTCAATAGTTTCCTCGGCCAATAATTTTCCCTCTTGGAATTGGGTTAGAGATGCTGGGGGAGGAATTGCTTCTTTCTTAGTTGCTTTGTCAATGGGCGGTTGGCCGTAGGATTTAGGGGATAGAGGCATCCACCCTACACAACAAGATTTTGAGATATCATATTCTCTAAAGCCTATATCACGGATGTGAGCTTTGATTTCAGGAATAGGATGAGGATTAGGTTCACTTGTAGAGGCTTTTGTCAAATTTTCAAGGTTGAAATATAGTGGGGATTCATGGGCTTTGTCATTATTGGGCACTTGGTTGCAATTCTTATAACTGCCTTGCAAGACATGGCAGAATTCAAAAGGATTAGGGTTGCCTGGGATAGTTATCTCTGTACCATTGAATGGGAACTTGAGAGACTAATGGTACATTAAGGGAACAGCTTTCATGGCATGGATCCATGGGCGTCCTAGGATAATGTTGTAAGGTAGCTCAATGTCAAGGACTTGGCCCCTAGTTTCAAGCATGACTGGGCCTACTTGTATAGGAAAGTGGATAACACCTTCTGAATGGTGCTCCGCATCATCATACCCCTTGATTGTAATACTTTGATCAATGTTGACTTGATCCTCAGAGTATCCCAATTGTTTAAGTAACTTTAGAGAATAGATATTGAGACCAGCACCACCATCTATAAGTATGTGTTTGATCTTGCGTTTATGGATGAGATCTTTAATATGAAGTGCATCATTGTGACATGGATCATGGGATGGGATGCCCTTTTCAGAGAAGACCACATTGTAGGGTGAGGCAATGTTACCTATTATAGCTTGGAAATCTATGACCGCTATGTTATTAGGAACTAAATACTCTTGTAGGGCTTTTTCTAGCACAACTTTATGTGCGGGTGACGACCATAGAAGGTCCAAGATAGAGATTTGTGCAGGGGTTTTCCCTAGATGTCCGACAAGATTGTAATCTGATTGGGTTGGGAGACTTGGTGTTGGACCACAAATGGTGACACGACCACGACGAGTTGTAACTGTGCAATCCGTAGATTTGCCTTTGATAGTGAGGGTAGATACATGACTCTCTTCAAAATGACCCATAATGGAGTCATAGGAAGTGGAAGCTTTATTAACACCTTTACCTTTCTCCAGAGGAGGACCTTGACCATGGTTAGGGAATGGTTCCTTGTACATGTTGAGATCCTTGTTGGTGTGTTGAGTTGGTGGTTCATCCTCAAAAGTGATTTTGTTTCCGTTGATGAGGTTTCGAATGATGTGCTTGAGTTTCATGCATGATGTGATTCTGTGTCCTTTGGTCCTATGGAATTCACAATATTCATTTTCTCTATATCGTGAGGATTTGTAAATAGGTTCACCATATGGGGGAGCGTCTGGTAAGGTGACGAGTTTATTGTGTATAAGTTTCTCTAAAACAGTCTCAATAGGCTCTCCCAAGGGATTGAATTGACATGGTGGAGGATAATTTTGTGGAGGTTGCTCTTGTTGTCGTTGGTTTTGGTATGGTTGCCTTTGTTGGTTTTGTTGAGACGAAGGTTGACTTAGTTTGGAAAGCTGAAGGGGTTGTTGCAATGTTTGGACATGTTTAGAATCGACCACACCATCATTGACCATGTTTTTATTTTTGTTCCAAAATTTTGGTTTGTCATTTGATTGTTGTTGGGGAGCACTGTCTTTGCTATATTTAAAAATTTTGACCACGCCCTTAGCGATGAGGGCCTTTTCAATGTTGATTCCTTTGTAGATAATTTTGTCGAAGGTTGTTGCACTAAGAATTTGAAAATGGAAACCCAATTCTTGGTTAAGGTTCTGCACAAATATGCTAACAAGCTACTTTTCTGGTATCTTGAATGGGAATTTGCTATCCATTTGTCTCCATCTTTGAAGGAAGGAAATGAAAGTTTCCCCATTTTTCTGTTTATTGTTGCATAGGTTGGTCATGGAGATCTCATGTTCTGTGTTGTAAGAAAAATGGGTGACAAATTTCTCTACAAGCTCATTAAAAGATTTAATACCCATGGGGAGGTGTGAGAACCATTCTATAGCATGACCTCTAAGACTGCGAGGAAAGATATGTGTCATTATGTGAGACCTTGAAGCAAGCATGATAGAATTCTCTAAGATGGTCTTTTGGGTTTCCTTTTCCTTTATATTTATCAAATTTGGGAATAGTGAAATTGTGAAGAAAAGGGATCATGGGTAATGACCGATCAAATGGATAAGGACAAACTTCTTCCAAAGAGAATGTTTTCTAGGTGTGGCCAAATGTAAGATCAGATAGTTGTTGTTGAACTTCCACAAGTTTTAGCTCCATAGTTGTGGGAGGGGTTGGAAACATCCCCTGTTGTCCTAGAAGTGGTTGTTGTTGCCCATATGGAAGATTGTAGTGTAAGCCATGGGCATTGATGTTGTAAGGGTCATATGATTGGTTGGGGTCGTATGTGTTGTATGGTGGGTGTTGTGATTTTGGGGAGGTGGGGGTGGTGCTAGATAAGAATGTAGGCTTTGTGATGGTTGTTGATAAGAGTTTGGTGGAGGAAAGCTAAAGTTTGTTGAGTTTGGTTGTGGCGGTGGTGTGATGAAAGCATTTGATGGAGGAAAGCTAAAGTATGTTGGGTTTGGTTGCGGTGGTGGAACATAGCTTTGGGAAGTTTGGTTTTGGGAATGTTGAGGGTGGTTAGGAAATGTGTTGAAAAAGGTTAGTGTCGATGAGCATTGTGGTAGAGGGACATAAGTAGATGTGTTTTGTGATGGTGGAGGTTGATTAAGATTGAGTGTAGAAGAACGTTGTGGGGGAGGGACATAGGTTGCGTTGACGTTTTTCAATGGTTGGGGTTGTATGACATTGTTTGGGTTAAGGATACGAAGGGTTGATGATGTTGGGGGTGGTGTTTGTTGAGACCCTTGTTGTATGGCTACATAAGTGTTCCCCGGATTGTAATTTGGTGGAAAAACTTCTCGTGATGGGGTAGCCAATGTTCCACTTGCGATTGGTGTGGGCATTTTAGGAGGTTGTTGTGTGTTTGATTTTGCTAGAGCGGCCTGTCTTGCTAGTTTTGCTTGACGATGTAGAGTCTCTTGTTGTTGTTTGTAGAACTCCATAGGAGTAAGGAGCGGTGATATGGGTCTCTCGACCGTTAGATTTTGATAGAGAGGATTCTCATATTGTGCAATTTTTCTCCCTTGTGGGCTTTGTTCAGGTATGGGTGTGGTCACAGTTGACATAGTTTGGACCGTAGGTATGGTGTCATAGGTTTTGTTTGTGTCCTTGAGATTGGATAGATCAAAATCTTGAGGTAATTTGGCTCCTTGTTCTGCTAGCAAGCGAAATAAATGATCTTGGTTCTCGCTAAGGATTTTGTCAAAGGCAGCCATGGCTCTAGGATCTTGTATGATTTCATCAAGGTCTTGTCTATCTTCTTGAGAGGATTGACCTATTTCAAAGTGTCTCTCTTCTTGAGATGGGACTTGACCTATGGTATAACCTTGTGGAACAAAATCTGGAGGCATGCCGATTGTATATTGAGGTGCATTTACCAAAGGAACATTACCTTCTCGAGGATTGTTTGGTTGGTCATGTTGTGGCATGTTTTGAGGTTTGGTTGATCTTTCAATTGGTGTTTTTGGAGTACCCTTTGTGCTTGGTTGAGGTGTATGAGGAGGCAATTTGCGCTTCCTCGGGGCAACTTGCTTTGCCTTCATAGTTTGCTGGAGTCTTGTGGTTACCATGGGATACACTAAGACAATATGCTTTGTTTGAGATGTTTGTTGGGATTCTCCTTGTGTTTTTTTGGAAATGACAGTTTTGATGAATAGTTTACTGGACCAAAGGCGTTGTACTGTTTGACCAAAGGTGTAGGACTGTGTTACCAAAAGCGAGCTACTTTGTTACCAAAGCCGTTGGACTAAGCTGCCAAAGGCGAGGTATTGTTATACCAAAGGCGAGCTACTGTTAGACCAAAGGTGAGCTACTGTGATACCAAAGGCACTGAAGTAGTGTCAGTGATGTTTTATAAGGCAAATTTTGATAGATTTGGATTTGATTCTAATTGGATTTGCTTTGGCAAGAGAAAACACATCAAACAAAGTGGCAAAAAAAAGACTAACACAATAGATAGTGTATGTTCGAGGCTCTAAAAAAAAACCCAATGTTTCCATGGGTATAAGACAATTGCAAACAATATCAAGCACTTTTTATCCCTAGAGACAAGGTTTCATTGTAGTAGATCAGCTCACAGCTTAATTCTCCATCGACCAAATGTCATTCCATAAAGGTGTCAGACATTTGTATCTTTGCGAGAGACGATAGGTAGGGATATCTCACCCTCCCCTTGGAAAGCTCAAGTAGGTCACAAGAGCTTTATGGCCAAGGGAATACTCTCTTCTCAAGGGAGCCAATGGTGAGTATCTTGAGGGCTTAAATTGATTCCCCTTGCACTGATGATTACTGCAACGTTCAGAGGTGGATCAGGTAGTCACTATCTAGATTGGTTCTTAGTAACTTTGAGGGAGCAACACCTTACAAGCAATGTGACAAGCTACTAAAAGCTTTAACCAATCTTGCTAAGAGTATCAAACACTTCGCACAATGTGAAAATCATTTCCACAAAGTGCTAGTACACCTCTTTTTGATTTGGCATCACAAGGTAAGGCTGACACTGGTTAGGACTTGGCTTTTGCCTTATCCCTCTTATATAGCAGTTCAAAGGAAAACTCCACTTAGGGTCATCCCTTTTGGATGAAATGCAATCCAAAAGCAAGCCCTTCTAAAGGAATAACTAAAATGTAAGATCAAGCACGTCAAACAAAGGTTCAATTGTCCTGTTATAAGAAAAATAAGGTGCAACTAGATTAGGCACACACATGATTGTAGTTGTTAATTGTCCCTTATGAAATTGAAATGTTTGGCATTCATGTCCATTGTCCCTTAGAAAATTGAAGTGTTTTTGCATTCATGTCCATTGTCCCTTAAGAAAGCAATATGTTCCTAAGACTTAGATTGTAAAAAAAGATGTTTTGTCCCTTAAGAAAACAATATGTTCCTAAGACCTAGATTGCAAAAAAGATGTTTTGTCCCTTAAGAAAGCAATATGTTCCTAAGACTTAGTTTGCAAAGATTTTGACAATTCTTCAAAGCTTGTCCTACATGAACATGTTAGGAAAATCTATTTGCTCTGTTTGAGTGATAAGAAGTTGCAACAAGTTAATTAGTTCCACACAAACTTAAAAGTTTAGCAAAAATAAAGTAAATTAACCAAAAGCGCTTGATTATATTACCAAAAGCAACTTATTGTATTGTCGAGAGCATTGCACTGTGTTACCAGAGGCGAGTTGTTGTAGGACCAAAAGCAATTTACCATGCTACCAGAAGCGTTGTACTGTGCTACCAAAAGTGCAGTATAGTGCTACCAAATGCAAGCTACTGTGCTACCAAACACGAGCTACTGTACTACCAAATG
This sequence comes from Cunninghamia lanceolata, assembly GCA_027924645.1. Taxonomy (NCBI): domain Eukaryota; kingdom Viridiplantae; phylum Streptophyta; class Pinopsida; order Cupressales; family Cupressaceae; genus Cunninghamia; species Cunninghamia lanceolata. The sequence goes on along the minus strand of BSBN01001602.1, from coordinate 909,800 downwards.
CGTGGTATTGTACTACCAAACGTGCGGTGTAATAACATGCCTGAAAAAAAAAATTCGTCAAGAAAGCTAGATCAAAGGATGATTGAAAGATTGAGTGATGATCCAGGATGTTAATAAGTGATAAGACATTGCAACAAGTGATATTAGTTCCAAAGAAAACAACAAGATGTCAGAAATCAAGTCAAAACCCTAACAATAAGTTAGAAACCCTAGAAAAGCAAAGTGAAATCTAGAAAATTGCTGACAATTATGATGAGATACAAAAGATTAAATATCACCAATGGATTCCTTATGATTTTCTATGCAATTTAAAAAAAAAAAGCATCAAATTTTGTTAAGTTTTGAGAAAGTTATGGGGTTTTGAAGTTTGCAAGCCTGTTATCCCAACCAAAAGCGCTTTACTGTTATGCCAAGTGCACTTTACTGTTATACCAAAAGCGTTTTACCATTATACCAAGTGCGCTTTATTGTAATACCAAAAGCACGGTTTTGTGCTACCAAAGGCGCCGCAAGATCATCTGAAAGTGTTGTACTGCTCTATCAAAGGTGCTTTTCTGTGTTGATTTGCGTTATTCCATACTGTACTTCAAAAAAATTAATTTCTTAAAGAAAAAGAGCGATTAGTGGGTCCCACCGGGCGTGCCAGAATGTGTATGAGGAAAATCGAGAAGTCAAATGATAAAATCACAACAATGATTATAACAACTCAATAACACATAACATAAAGAGATCGATCCAAGTAAAAAGCCAATATCAATGAATAAATCAAATAAAAACAAGAAATCTTTTACCAAGATTGTATAGTTCTCTTTGTCAAATGTGGATTGCTTAATAACGCTGTGAAACCATGTTTGCAACAAGCAAGTGTAGGTGCTCAAAGTGCTCAAAAGATCGATGTCAAAAGATTGTAAGGTGCTCAATGATGCAATGTATGCTCAATGCGATATAAACAATGCCTAAGAATAAGTAATCAAAGAGGATTTGTGAAGGAGATGAAGGGGGGTTATATAGGTTTCAAACATGATCAATCAACGGATGAAATAAATCCATAAAATGAATGGTTGAGATAAATCAAATAACTCATGTTGAATGTGCACACGACATGTGTCACTCCAAAAAAATATTTTATTAAAATAATTATTTTTTTGATAAAGATAGAATTTGATTTCATAAATTAGAATATTTTTTCTTCTAATTCATGAGTTGATGAAAACAAGATAAATTAAAGCCAATTAACTTAACTTTAGATTTGTCTCTTTTAGAGTTCTAAAAATAAGACTGATTGTGCACATGGGTTAACATGATATGTTTAGAGGAATTGGAAATATAATTGAAATTAAATAAATAAATTTATTTAATTTTTTGTGCATGATAGAGGAATGTGAAGATTATAAATAAAATACTTTATTTTATTTATTTTTAGAGGATTGAGATAATTCAAATAAATTTGCATGATTTATTTAAATTTGGAAGAATAATTGATTTAATTAAATAATGTAAATTATTTAATTGTAGATAAGAGGATTTGTAATGAATTGATTAAATAATGGGATTTATTTAATTAATGTAGACTTGAAATTTGAAAGAGAATTATGATTTTTTTTTTTAATGCGCCTGGTAAACTTTTTAACGTGACCGGTGATGCTGGTGCGACACGCCCTCCGGCTCCACGCAAATGCTTTTGCCCGGAGCAATGAACCGGTGAGGCCACAACTGGGGGACCTCATCCCCTAGGAAGAACACTTCAAACCCGCGAGCTCATTGGCCCAGCGAAGGTGTAAAGCCTTGCGAGCTCGTTGGCCCAGCGGGGGTTTGAACTCTGGTGGCCGCCACTACATCCTGAGCGACTTAACCACCGAACCATGCCATCATCGGCTAAGAGAATTATGATTTAATTAAATAATAAAAATTATTTAATTTTGGAAGAATATAGAGGAATTTAATAAAATTAATTAAATAAAGAGGATTTATTTAATTAATGTTGAATTTTAGAGTTTTGGAAGAATTTGATGAAATTAATTAAATAATTAGATTATTCAATTAATGTTGAAATACAGGTGATGCGACAGTTTTGATGAAAATGCAAGTGATTCGAAGACATGGTCATTTTAGGGTGTCTACAGGAATCATATTTTTGATTTTAGATAGGTGTTCGAGAGCTCTTGTAGTATACTACTGTTTGGATCATACATATTTTTAATTTGGTCTGTAGAGAGAGGTTTGTAATTGTTTGATCACTTATGGGATCCTAAGATTTAGGATGTGATTGTGAGAGCATTGGTAGGAATTTTTTTGGCACAAACTTGTGGGAGTGCATGTTGTTATGAGACCTATTGGTTCCCAAAATAACTACATCCTGAAACCCTAAAACATTTTGCAATCACCTAGGCTAGGGGTGTCATCAAGGTGATTGAAAGAGGTTTATCAACAGGGCAAGGGTGATTCTAGCCAACTGATAGGAGTGGGTATGCTCCTTTGCACTTCATGCTCAACTAGACCTATGAGGGATATTCCTAGAGGCATGAAATGGAACACAACAAATGAACACAACCATACCCAATGTACACTTGACCCCCAAAGTTGTCACTAAGTTAAGACAAATTGGTTGCACAGGCCTCTGATTAAGCTGATTACTGCACTATGCATTTGCACCCAAACATAACTTCATCACATTCCTTATATTCTTTGAGATGAATCCACTTAACTTCTCATACACAAGATACGCAATGCAGGTATACATGTACATGATTCACCAATGATTAAAATAGTTTTGCATCATTTCAGATTTATCCCTAGTTATTACATCAAGAATCATGAACATCATGAGAAATCCTAAACTAAACCTACTCCTACAAATGATAGAACCAGGATATGATTAAAATAATGATTGGTCCATCCCCAATAATGACCGGTGCCTACTCCATTTGGAAACTAAGTCATAAGCAATAAAGAGGAAGTAAATGGATTGAAATAGCATCAACAAAAACTAAAATGCATTCACATACATTTCTCATATTACACTTCATACACTAGACATACTTATTTATCTAGAGAAAAACTACAATGATCCATTTGCAACAAAGAAATAACCCAACACAAAGCTTGTATTGATTTAAATGTTGTCATACATTATCAAATCCCTATTACAATCGCACCAGCAACTGTGGTGAAGACAAAATACAAAGTTGTGACCATGTGTTCCCTTTAATCACTATAAATAGCCATGGATACATACCACTGCATGAAGATGTGCTTTACAATCCTTTCCTACATTGTATTAGATGCATTCCTCCATTCACTGCTCAGGCTGGCTTGTTTTGATGTCCTAAAATCAACCTGAAACATTCCTGACCAAACAACTAGTTCAACGACCAACCTTGAAAACATCTCTTGCATATGCATATATAGCTTTTCTAATCATTGTACCATCCATGGATGTGGAAAAGAGTGGTCAACAAGGAAAACTAGTCACCCATGTTGCAATAAATTTATTTTTGTGTCCTTGGTGCGTGTCCACATGACTTTGCCCTAGAAATCCACTAAAGAAGAGTGTCTTCCCATGCCTTGGGTACAAAAAATTCAATGCAAAGGAGCTACAGTTGCATAGGGGGGCAATAAATCTATTTTCCATAAGCAATCAAGCTCTGGAGAAGCATTAATGGTAGCCAAGAAGGTTGTTGAGTAGTCCCGTCATGTCAAGAACAGTAAAAAGAGCTAGGAAGGTGAAACAAGTCGGGCCCCTATCAATAGAGCTTCCTCCGATAGGGCTTCTACCGATCAGACCTTTGAAAGGTGAAGAAGGAAACTCTGATCTCCAAAGTTCGGAAGGAGCAATAGGGAAACCGTCGAGCTTCAGAGATTGGGCCTTCACCATGCATCGTGCTTTTCAAAAGAAGAACCACTCGGTCCCCACTCTGAAATACTTAGAAAAAATTATGAAGTTTGCCAGGGATCGAACCTCGAACCTTATGCCTTCCACCTTCCAAAAAAAAGAGGAAGAAGAAAACTCCTGCTTGCCAAAGTCCAAGTGACTTATAGACATTTTAAAAATTTAGTAGACTTCGACAATCGGGTCTTCTGCATATCGCTTGCCAAATGGAAAGAAAAAGACTGCAACCCCGGCCTCTGAGATCTACAATACTTAGAAACCTTTGAAACTAGTTGACCTTAGTCATTAGGCCTTCCTCTTTTCTCCTTCTAAAAAGAAGGAAGACAAGAGAACTCCCGCTTATCACTGCCCGCAACACTTAAAAACACTGGAACTCGCTGAGCTTTGGCAATCGAACCTTCCATCTACGGCTTACAAAAAGGAGGAAAAGGAACATCTTGACCTCCAACGCTTGAAACACCTAGAAAATTATGAAACCTTGGCGGGCTTCGGTGAATGAGCCATCTGCCTTTTTCCTTCCAAAAGAAAGGATGAAGAAAAGAAAACTCCCGCCTATCATCTCCCACAACACTTACAAATAAGGCTCTGTCAGACTTTGATCGTCGGGCCTTCCACCTTCCGCTTCCCTCAGAAGAGGACAAAAGACCACCACTCTGACCTCTAAAATCTGTAATACTTAGAAAATTTTTAAAACCCTTGGCAAGCTTTGGCGTTCGGGCCTTCATGTTAACACATGCTTTGAAGAAGATGAAAAGCCACAAGCCAAAAAGATGTTGCTTTCGGAGCCGATGGGAAAGGCATGATGAAGAAGGGAACCTTGAGCTCTAAAACCCTGAAAAGACAAAAACAAAAGGAAAACACTTAGGGTTTTGGACTTAGCCATTTGGGGGGTTTTTTCCTCGCACTTCAAAAGGGAAAACACTTAGAAATTTATTGGAGGGAACCCATTTGAAATAGTCTCAAATCAAATATAACTGATGGGTTCATCAATGAAGGCACAAAGTGGGATTCTTATGAATTTTAGGGAAAAAAATAGAGCAAGTTGGGAACTAGTTTTTTCAAGTGTCAACAAGACCAATGTCATGGTATGGCAAGTTTTCAAATTTGGTGCTTCCAGATACAGGTGTTTTTTAGAGTTTGGACTTTGATAGAGACAAGTACATAGGTAGTCTTTTGGTTTGAGGACATGTTTGATACATTTGTGAGACTAGGAGTCTCATTTTAGTGGGAGTTGAGTATAGGTACAATAATGATTATGATTATGGTGTCATGGATATGCAAGTACATTTGAGCATTAGCACAACATGATCATATATGTGATTGACAAGTATGAGTTATGATGTTTGATTCATGTTTATAGGTAGTGGTGTGGTGTAGTTTTAGGAGCTTGTTCTTATCTCTTGGATGCTTGATTAGTTCATTGACTATGGTCACTCATTTGTGGACTTGTTTGGAAATCTAATATGGGATTGATTTAGTGTAAGTTTGAGTTCTATAGGTTATCTTCTTTGTTATCGCAGTTTGCAGGTTACTGATGTGATGATGAGTTTGTATGTTTCATTGTTTGGGATCTTTGAGTTATAAAATTTTTGGGGATTCACACCTCATTGATTACAGTGGGATGAAAGGATGGATGATTAGAGTGCTTGGATAGTCAATTATTGGGACTTGTAGCATGGTTACCATGATACCATGGATAGCTTGTATAACAGTTCAATGGGAGATTTGGTAGTGATGTGGATTTGTCATCTAGTGATGGATGATATTCTACAGTGGTTAGGTGTCATGGACAAACTCTTGGATTATGATTCTTATGTAGTATGAGTGCTTAGACATCTTGGGTACTATTGTTAGGAGATGGTTATCTTCATGTGATTGGAGATGTTGATCCTTGGTTTAGAGTATGGTTGGTATTATGTCATGGTTTACTCATGATTCTAGATTTAAGTTTTGGCATGATACAGGTTCTCTTGAGACCAAGATGTGTGCATTGGTGCATGTGATCTCCTAGGAGGAGATGTTAGATCATGATGTCATGTTTAGGTTCCTGATTCTGTAGTTGGAGCTTTGACAGTGGTTTTTGGTTCTCTTGGTATTGAGTACATTGGTCATGTGCTTGGGAGATTCATGATAGTGTGGTCTTGCATTTGGAGCTTAGCATGGATTGATTGGTTGTAGGTGCTCATGGATACTTGAAGACTTGGGTGTTCTCTTGGGATTAGAGACGTTTGTTGAGATGGTTACTCTTTAGAGATTTCAGTAGGAAGATCGAGGGGGTAAGTGCAAGAAGATGAGTCCACTTTTTGGCCAAAAAGTTGAAGTATTTTTTTGTTTGTAGAATTTTGTCATACTTGGAGTGACAATTTGAAGCACTTACACAGAATATTAATATGATGTAAAAATATTAAATGTAGTATTTTATTTCTAAATTTCAAATATGTAATTTTTTATAATACTCAGATGATAAATGTTGGTTTTTTAGTATGTACAAAAAGTGGCTATTTAAAAGTCCCTTATTTTTTACCAAAGCTTGCATGTGTACGACCAACATAATTTGACCTAAATGAAGGTAGTTTTCTAATTCCTTTTGTGAAAAGATGCACAGGATGTTGAATTTTGGTTAGGATATTTTTGTAATTTTTTGATAAATATTTTTTTTATTTATGGCCCTAATTAGTGTTTTTAAACCCCTCATGTACAACCAACATAAATTGAGCTAAACAAATCAATTCACTAAAAAAATTTCATCATGTAGAGAATGATGTCTAGATTGGTCAAACATAATTTTTTTTTAAAAACTTTCAAAATAAAAAGTTATTAAAAAATAGTAATGTATGTTATTTCAAGTTTATGAGATTCTTTGTTTAAAAATAATTAATAAATAGAAAACTATGTTCAATAGTACAAAAAAATTGCATATTTGAAAACTAGACTTTGAGATATATAATGGGTTTTAATCTCGTTAAAAGATTCTAAAAAAAAAAGTCGTTAGCCATAGTGGTGAAAATAGTTTTTTCTCTTGTTGTTTACATGGTCTCCTAGTTATAGGTCTAAAGCTAAGGCATGGGTTTCCAAGCCTAAAACTAATGCAAACCTGCGGGTTTGAAATTTTAAATTTTTAGAAACAGGTACCCACTTATAAACGGATGTCCATTATAAAATAGAATGGGTACCTATTTCTAAATGGGTGCCCATTCTAAAATAGAATGGGTACTCATTTCTCAATGGGCCCACCGATTTATAAACTGAAAGGAAGCTAGGTGTGCAGAAAATGCTTCCTACACTAATCTAATGAGGAGAGGGCTATGCAAATTCAAATTAATTCTTACAACTACAGCAACATAGAACATCTAAACTAGATATTGCAGCAACACACAAGAACTAGAAAGAAGACAAAAGAAGAGAGACAAAGATATACGGTGGGGAAAAACCTTATCGAGTGAAAAACCCCACACTCAAAAACCTACACAATGTATTAACAAATCTGAAAGAATGTTTACAATACACTTGCAATGCAAGCTTCAATGGTCTTTGACACTCATATCTGGAGTCAATCCGACAACATAATAGTACCTATAAACTTGTAATACAAACTCCATCTCCAAGCACCTGTTTATATAGAAAATACAAGGCAAAATAGGTCCTATCTTGGGATGGGCATCCAACTTGGCCTCATGGTCCAAAACCCATGCCTAGGGACACTTGGTCAACATTGTAGAATGTGCCTAACACTTGTCCATAGCTCCCATCCCAAAGAGGTCGCCTATTTCCAAAATGGGCTATGACAGATGCCCTTACAACACTTACGACCGTCATAGAATCTATCATAGCAGTTACAACTTACAACTGTAAGAGAATCTATCATACACATGCTATAAATAGCATATTCTCTTACAACATGTCATAGTCCACCTTAGGGCACCTAAATATGCCTTTTTCAAGGATGCTTCATGACACATGTCCTCACCTATCTTACAAAATTTTATTTCCGACTCTTACATGTCATAGATTCTGTCATAGGAATCCGTCATAACCGTTTCGGTCAATATTCCCTTACACAACATGGAAGATATCGACACATGGCAAAATGTTCCTACCACAAAGTGGGACACCTATCTCCTCATGTGAGGACAAAATTACAAGTTGTCATATTCCATGTAGGATTGACACATCATCGTGACACATCCCACAATATGACAATATAGAATTTACAAATATTTACAACATAGGCAATTAAATAATAAATACAAACATTAATAATATAAGGAATTACCAAGGTTGAGACACCTTAGTTCCCAACATTCTCCCATTTGTCGAACACCTTGTAAGAGCCAATAGAAAAATAAGATTTAACTGCTATAGGCCAAGAGGCCCATAGACTCTGAACACCATCTGAACTTCTATGTGCCCACTGGCTTTGTTAATGCATCTGCAACATTCTTCAAAGTATCTACCTTCTCCAAATTTACCTTTCCATCCTCAACCATGTCTCGCAAGAAATGAAACTAAACATCAATGTGCTTTGTTCTTGTTGACGCCTGAATTGACTGGTAGTTTTTTGAAAAATTTTCATTCAGGCACTCTCCCTAAGTATCCAAAAAATGCTCTAAGTAACGGACCTCCTCAGTATTTTTCAGCTGCATCATCATATTTCCTTGAGGAGGAGGTCATCATCATCATGTTTGTTTCCATGAAGGTCAGCATCATCATGTTCTCCTTCGACCGGTTTCTCATCGTCATCATCATATTGAAGTATCGGGTGATGTTTGGTTTTTATCATGATGATGCTGACGAGCTACAGTGCGCCCTGATCTGCTTACGAGGGTGATTCTTCAAAGTCTCCGGTGATCTTCCATTTATCACCTTGCGCAGGCATGATGATGATGTTGCTTATTCTTTGAGTTGCTCGACCTTACTTGTTTTATCCTAAGGGTCGTCGTCATCATCATGATATTTCCAGTTTTCATCCTGCTGCGTGCGGAGGTCATCATATTTTGGAACGTCAGGATGATCTTAGTCAATATCATCCTGATGATGTTGTATCACTTCTTGTTCTTTGTTTCTCATCCTGATGATGCTGACGTCATCCGTATATCAGGGTGATATTTTTCTTTCTGCCTATCTGCATCATGATATTCGCGAAGGAGGGGGTGATATTTTCATATCACCCGGATATATGTTTGTTTGTTCAAGCATCATGATGATGCTAATATTAAGGAGATATCCGCCTGCTAGCTTCGTGCATTATCTACTGGGGGTGATCTTTTCAAGCAGCATCATCATATTCAGTTATCACCCCGATCTTATAGAGGAGCTACAGTGCAACCTGATGTTCGAACGTCAGGAGGATATTTCCAAATATCCGGTTGTCTTCCGAATATCATGATGATGTTAATATGATGATGACGTCATCAAGGTCCGCGGGGGTCATATTTCTAACAACTGATCATCTTGAAGAGACCTCCTGATATTTGCAAACATGATGATGACGTCATCCGGGTATGAGGAGGTGCGCAATAGGCAGATATGATGATGACGTCAGCAGGATATGATGATGATGTCATCAGGATGTTCATCGGCCAGACTTTTGTTATAAGCTCAGCAGGAGGATGTTCCTCCGAAGGATCAGGTTGTGCCGATTATCATGAAGGTTATATTTCAAATATCATGATGACGTCAGGGTGATATTTCGAACAACAGGATATCATGCTGCTGGAGGATGATGATGATGAAGTCTTATACTAGTGTCGTCAGGAGCAAAAGCACCGACATGATATATGCTCATGACCTAGTATATAAAGTGTTAATGAGGTTGCTGCGGGGTGCATGTGGGATAATGTTATCCTGCATTTTCAAAAATCATGATGATGAATCTCGGCGGGAAGTGGTTGCGATGCAGAATCAATGTTCTTCCCAAGGCCGCGGGTTGGTGCGCCATCAATGGCGATTGTTGCAGAGGTATGGGCGATGGCGTGGACGGATGTAGTACCTGATTGAAGATCTGAGTCCCTAGGCGGCGGCGCAAGGCTCGAGATATCTTCCTGTCTCCTCCCCTACCTGCTGCATTAATGTGTTTGAGCGCCATTTTTACAATACTGTATATCTGGCGGGAGTTTTGGTCAACCTGGTAGTTAATGCTGAAGACACCCTCCTGCTATATAATGCAGATGGTGTTATTCTTTTGAGGTTGTTGAAAGTTGTAGTTTTTTGGCTCTGTAATCCAAAACCAGCTGATCTGGTTGCTCTGTACAGTTTTTCTTGTGAGTTTATGTATCTCCTGTTGTAGGACTTGGCATGAATCCACTGGTTTCATGGTTGACCTTATATGAGTAATGCTACCTTAGCATGTGTTGTGTTAATTCTGTCTCCAGTATTGCATGTATCCTTCTTCTGGATCTAGATGTTTGCTTATGTTTAGATTCTAGAGTATAGAATTCCTATGTTGAATGTCTGATCTTTTAACCTCTGCTCAAGGGGCAGATTAAACTGTTTTCAGGTTGAACATTGGGAAGGGTATACTGCAGTAGGGATGCCATAAGTAGAGATAGCTCAACACTCTATATTGGGAGATATCTGTAGGGCAGATATCATGTGTATCCCCCTGAAATCCAGTTTTAGCTATTCATGCTGATCATTCACAGGTGTATGTCTACCGACTCCAAGCCCTGGATAGGCACCAATCATGCTGTGTTTTTGTGTTATACACCATGTCCAGCTTTGCATCCAAATTCATATCAAACCATTTCATACTTCCACCTGTTAGTTGTAGGAGTAGGATTAGGAACCCCCTGCATGCTCTCATACCCAACCAGACATCATGTCCAAGAATGTTGCCAGCCTTGTGATCTATCATACAGATCTTGGTCCATACATGAGAGTATTCTGCCTGTTGTTGTCAAGTTAGATCCTTCTATCTTTGAGCTAGTCAAGGTTACATCTTGAGTTATAGGGATACCCCCCTTGGTGCGGTAGAACCAGAAGTGAAGGGGAGGAGCTCACGCAACCTCCTGTATTCAGTTGGCCTGAATCTGCCTGTGCATTAGAAGTGGCAAACCCTAATGTTGATTCAGAAGAAATGTCAACAAAATGGCGACTCTGCTGGGGATGGACTAAAAAATGATATACTTGTGGCCCATCCGAGTCACTAACAAAATGATGCTCTGCTGGTGGAATGAACCTGGAAAAGTAGCTTTCAGCTATTGAAAATTTTGTCCTCTCTGGAGAGGTGGCGACTCTGCAAAAAAGATCCAAATGCACATGAAAGATGGATGTATGTGATGTGACAGAAATGTGTTGTTCATATTTCTGCATCTGTATGAGAAAAGGTACCTTGTTCCTTCCCCTTTTATTTGCTATTTTACTGCATAGGTTAGATGCCAGGGGAAGCCTTAGGTCTTAGACAGACAAACAATGTCTAAGAGTAAGATTTTTGTTGAATCCAAGTATGAGTTATCCCACACTCAGTGGTGAAATGTTGGATAAAGGAATAGAGGAGATAAGAAATAGGTTGATATTCTTAGAGGCTGAGCAGGCCCAGTTAAGAAGCAGTAACCCTGTTGTGTCTGCCTATCAGAAAGCTAAACCTCCTGTCAGCCCTTTTGATCCTTTGTATGACCAACTGGATTTGTCATGGGTGGATTATAAAGTAGAAACTATGCCTGCTAGGATATACTGTCAGATGCCTAGGTTTAGTGGTCACAATGTATGTGATGGGAATGCACATATCCAAAATTTTCAAAGTTTTATGGGAAAATATTCTTTCAGAGATGAGGATATGTGGATGAGGTTTCTTGTTAGGTCCTTTGATGCAAAAGCAAAAGACTGGTATTTGAGCTTTCCAAAGAGATCCTTTGCCTGTTGGGATGAACTTGCTGACTGTTTCAAAGAAGAATTTGCAAAAGAACCGGCTGATCTTGTTGCAGAATTGATGAGAATCAGAAAACAAGATGAAGAGCCATGTGTTGATTTCAGTCATAGGTTTGCAGTAGCCCTTTCACATGTCCCTGAAAGTTTCAGACCTGATATTTCAGCCTGTGTTGGCATATTCTTTGAAGCTTTTGAGGAGGGCTCTAGTGCATTACTGAGGGATTTCAAGGTGACAAGTATGCAGATGGCATACAGGTTCATTGAGAATGTAGAAGAAATGAGAAATATGCACCTGCTGAAACCCCTCTCCCCAGGCCTTGGTGTGAAAAATGGTTATGAAGCTGCAAATGACCAAGTCATGAAGGCATCATGTGAAGATGAAAAGATGAATGTTGAGGATGCCAGTGAAAGGACTAATGAGGATTCCCATTGCAATGATGAGGCAGCTGACCATGAAAACAATAATGAGGTTGTGGACAGCAATGAGCAATTTTTAGAATGGACCTGTGGAGAAAATTGTGAGTATTGTACTCAAGACAGAGAAGATATAAGCAAACAGAGAAGCAGTCCTATGTGTGACCCATTGCCTACCTTTCAAACACATGGAGATCATGAAGAGCAGTCAGAAATTGAAATAAGTGCTAGTTCAGAGCATGACTGTTTTTCATTTGATGGCTGTTTTGCTTATGATACACAGGCTGATACTCCTCCACAGAATGAATCCATTGGTGATGAAGAGGTATGCTCTGCTGCCCATGAACAAATGGCATACTCTGATGAAACTGATGCACCTGGGTTACCCATTTATGACACATATGGTGATGAGGATCTGTCTGAGTATGGTGAAGATCTAGACACTATTTTTGGCTTGGATTCTGTTTCTCATCCTGATGAAAGAGGAAACAACATACATCAGGTAAGTGACTGTGAAAGTGTGCCTGACTTAAAAGAGATGCCAGAGCCTGATCTTTTCCAGCCTGGTGTACCAGATGGTTGTGTACATGATGTACACAATTGTGATTTTGAAAGCTTTTCTTTTGATGAGCCAGCATATAATACAATGAGCCCTGATCTTCCTAGTTGTGTGGTAGACCTTGAGTGTTTCCTATTTTCAGTCCAGCTAGGAGATCATGTTGCAATGCATGATGATGATATAGATGATAAGTGCTATATGCCATATGAACATGCATTGTTTGATATATTCTGCACCCACATGTCACATGATGTTGAGGGTTATCTGCACAAGGGTGATGATGACAAGCCAAATCAGAGGGTTGAATATGCAGATGACAAGATTTGTTTGTGGGTGGATCTCTGTAGTATTTCCAAGCTTGACCCAGTGCATGCAGATGAAAACAAGATATTTGACAAGGGGAGATACATGTTTTTCTTTTCTTGGTGGCCTCAGGCCATCAAGTGTGTTTGGTGATGCAGGTCAGTGCAGTATTTGACTCTGTGCCCAATGGATAAGGGACTGGTCTGCATCCCAGAGATCTGGGGTTCTCGCTGTAGTCTTTCACCTGCACGTCCCCAGACAGAGCCACTGTTGACGCCTGAATTGACTGGTAGTTTTTTGAAAAATTTTCATTCAGGCACTCTCCCTAAGTATCCAAAAAATGCTCTAAGTAACGGACCTCCTCAGTATTTTTCAGCTGCATCATCATATTTCCTTGAGGAGGAGGTCATCATCATCATGTTTGTTTCCATGAAGGTCAGCATCATCATGTTCTCCTTCGACCGGTTTCTCATCGTCATCATCATATTGAAGTATCGGGTGATGTTTGGTTTTTATCATGATGATGCTGACGAGCTACAGTGCGCCCTGATCTGCTTACGAGGGTGATTCTTCAAAGTCTCTGGTGATCTTCCATTTATCACCTTGCGCAGGCATGATGATGATGTTGCTTATTCTTTGAGTTGCTCGACCTTACTTGTTTTATCCTAAGGGTCGTCGTCATCATCATGATATTTCCAGTTTTCATCCTGCTGCGTGCGGAGGTCATCATATTTTGGAACGTCAGGATGATCTTAGTCAATATCATCCTGATGATGTTGTATCACTTCTTGTTCTTTGTTTCTCATCCTGATGATGCTGACGTCATCCGTATATCAGGGTGATATTTTTCTTTCTGCCTATCTGCATCATGATATTCGCAAAGGAGGGGGTGATATTTTCATATCACCCGGATATATGTTTGTTTGTTCGAGCATCATGATGATGCTAATATTAAGGAGATATCCGCCTGCTAGCTTCGCGCATTATCTACTGGGGGTGATCTTTTCAAGCAGCATCATCATATTCAGTTATCACCCCGATCTTATAGAGGAGCTACAGTGCAACCTGATGTTCGAACGTCAGGAGGATATTTCCAAATATCCGGTTGTCTTCCGAATATCATGATGATGTTAATATGATGATGACGTCATCAAGGTCCGCGGGGGTCATATTTCTAACAACTGATCATCTTGAAGAGACCTCCTGATATTTGCAAACATGATGATGACGTCATCCGGGTATGAGGAGGTGCGCAATAGGCAGATATGATGATGATGTCAGCAGGATATGGTGATGATGTCATCAGGATGTTCATCGGCCAGACTTTTGTTATAAGCTCAGCAGGAGGATGTTCCTCCGAAGGATCAGGTTGTGCCGATTATCATGAAGGTTATATTTCAAATATCATGATGACGTCAGGGTGATATTTCGAACAACAGGATATCATGCTGCTGGAGGATGATGATGATGAAGTCTTATACTAGTGTCGTCAGGAGCAAAAGCACCGACATGATATATGCTCATGACCTAGTATATAAAGTGTTAATGAGGTTGCTGCGGGGTGCATGTGGGATAATGTTATCCTGCATTTTCAAAAATCATGATGATGAATCTCGGCGGGAAGTGGTTGCGATGCAGAATCAATGTTCTTCCCGAGGCCGCGGGTTGGTGCGCCATCAATGGCGATTGTTGCAGAGGTATGGGCGATGGCGTGGACGGATGTAGTACCTGATTGAAGATCTGAGTCCCTAGGCGGTGGCGCAAGGCTCGAGATATCTTCCTGTCTCCTCCCCTACCTGCTGCATTAATGTGTTTGAGCGCCATTTTTACAATACTGTATATCTGGCGGGAGTTTTGGTCAACCTGGTAGTTAATGCTGAAGACACCCTCCTGCTATATAATGCAGATGGTGTTATTCTTTTGAGGTTGTTGAAAGTTGTAGTTTTTTGGCTCTGTAATCCAAAACCAGCTGATCTGGTTGCTCTGTACAGTTTTTCTTGTGAGTTTATGTATCTCCTGTTGTAGGACTTGGCATGAATCCACTGGTTTCATGGTTGACCTTATATGAGTAATGCTACCTTAGCATGTGTTGTGTTAATTCTGTCTCCAGTATTGCATGTATCCTTCTTCTGGATCTAGATGTTTGCTTATGTTTAGATTCTAGAGCATAGAATTCCTATGTTGAATGTCTGATCTTTTAACCTCTGCTCAAGGGGCAGATTAAACTGTTTTCAGGTTGAACATTGGGAAGGGTATACTGCAGTAGGGATGCCATAAGTAGAGATAGCTCAACACTCTATATTGGGAGATATCTGTAGGGCAGATATCATGTGTATCCCCCTGAAATCCAGTTTTAGCTATTCATGCTGATCATTCACAGGTGTATGTCTACCGACTCCAAGCCCTGGATAGGCACCAATCATGCTGTGTTTTTGTGTTATACACCATGTCCAGCTTTGCATCCAAATTCATATCAAACCATTTCATACTTCCACCTGTTAGTTGTAGGAGTAGGATTAGGAACCCCCTGCATGCTCTCATACCCAACCAGACATCATGTCCAAGAATGTTGCCAGCCTTGTGATCTATCATACAGATCTTGGTCCATACATGAGAGTATTCTGCCTGTTGTTGTCAAGTTAGATCCTTCTATCTTTGAGCTAGTCAAGGTTACATCTTGAGTTATAGGGATACCCCCCTTGGTGCGGCAGAACCAGAAGTGAAGGGGAGGAGCTCACGTAACCTCCTGTATTCAGTTGGCCTGAATCTGCCTGTGCATTAGAAGTGGCAAACCCTAATGCTGATTCAGAAGAAATGTCAACAGTTCTAGCATGGAAAGTTGGATTCTTTGCAAGGCAAATTGCACTCTGACTGTCACAACTGATCGTGATATGACTTGCATCAACACCAATATCAGAACACAATCTCTTAAGCTAAATGGCTTCCTTACAAGTATGAGTTGTTTCCATATACTCAGCTTCTATCATGGACAAAGCAACAATAGGTTGTCTCTTACTCATCCAACTAATAGCACCACCAAACAGTGTAAACACATAAGCACTGGTGGATCTCCTGCTATCAATGTCATCTACCCAATTTGAATCCACAAATCCACGAATATCAACAGAATGTGGAGGTCTTGAAACATTACCATGATAGCAAATGGAATAATCAGAAGTACCCCTCAAATATCTAAACACTCGCTTAACTGCATCCCAATGAACTCGTCTAGGATTAGCCATAAATGGACTAACGACTTCCACTGCTTGGGCAATGTTTGGTCTCGTGCAGACCATAGCATACATCAAACTACCAATAGCACTAGCATAAGGTACTCTGCTCATGTCCTCCACCTCACTAGGAGATTTTGGACAATCCTCAATAGACAACTTTGTCCCCAAAGAAACGGGAACACACAATGGTCTATAATCTACCATGCTAAACCTATCCAAAACGGTCTTCACATACTTACTCTGGTTTAACCAAAGTTTTATGTTGGTTCCGTCTCTTCTAATTTCCATTCCTAGAATGTACCTAGCTGCCCCTAAATCTTTCATTTCAAATTGTGCTGACAACTTTCACCATGTAATGCTCTGGCTGTGACATGTAGATTTCTTCCTCAAAATCACTATGAAGGAAAGTTGTCTTCAAATCCATCTGTTCTACCTCCAAGTCATAAGCTGCTGCAAGTGACAATAGGAATCAAATGGATGTTAGCTTTGCAATGGGAGAGAAGATCTCACCATAATCTATACCCTCCACTTGTGAATACTCCTTCACAACCAATCTGGCCTTATACTTCTCAACACTGTTGTCTGCACCAAATTTCTTCTTGAACACCCATTTGCATCCAACGGGTTTCCATCCAAGAGGCAAAGGCACCAAGTCCCAAGTTTGATTCTTTTCCAAAGAAGCCATTTCATCTTCCATGGCCTCCTTCCAGGAACCTACATCTTTCATGTCCATAGCCTCTGATACAGTTCTAGGTTCATCACTATTAGTAAGCAAAGCAAAAGCACAACTAGAATCAAGCAATGTAAAACCAAACCTTTCAGGTTTCTTTCTTATCCGTGTAGACCTCTTCAAGAGCTAAGGTTGAGGTTTAACTTCTTCATTTGAGCTTTCAGAGCTTCTAGAGCTCTCCTCATCATCAGGTCCAACATTATCTTTATGTTCAGTCTTCTCAGGGGTGAGAGGAAACTGAACAACATCCTCTTTCTTTTCTTTTTCTTTTGGCTGTAAAACAATGGTAGAAGGTGTAAGCTCTCTGAAGATGACACTTCTTCTATACAACACTTTTTCAGCCACAGGGTCCCAAAGCTTGTATCCTTTCACACCGACACCATAGCCAATGAAGATACACTTAACAATCGTATTCTCTAATTTTGACTGCTTTTCCCTAGGCACATCTGCATATGCCTCACAACCAAAAACATGAAGATGCCTTATTGAAGGCTTTCTACCAGACCACACCTCCATGGGTGTCTTTCCAACAAGAGCTGATGTAGGAGATCTATTAACAAGATAGCAAGCAGTGGCAATAACTTCAGCCCAAAACTTTTGTTCTAGGCCAGCTCCACTAAGCATACTCCTAGCCTTCTCCATCAGTGTCATGTTCATCCTTTCTACAAATCCATTTTACTGCGGAGTGTATGGAGTTGTCTTATGTCTTTCAATCCCAAGTTCCTTGCAATATTTATTGAATTCTGTAGAACAAAACTCACCACTGTTGTCAGTTCTCAAACACTTAATCTTCTTACCAGTCTGATTTTCAGCAAAGGCCTTAAACTCCTTAAACTTGTTATAGACTTTAGATTTGCTTTAGAGGAAATAAATCCATGTCCTTCTACTGTAGTCATCTATAAAAGATACAAAATATACAGATTTTGATAATGAAGGAACATTAACAAGACCAAATACATCATAATGAACAAGGTCCAACGCACCAAAAGACTTGTGAGAACTCGAATAAAACTAAACATGGTTTTGCTTTCCATAAATGCAATGTTAGAAAAAGTTGAACTCAAGTTTATAATCATCTAACCCCTCAACAAGGTTTTTATTTTTCAGGGTACGCAAACCCTTCTTACCAATATGGCCAAATCTCTTATGCCATAACATTGTCTTTTCAGCAGAACGTTTAACTTCCAAGGCATGATTACAAACATCAAAACTAGAAACAACAAATCTCTTGACTGCTCGTTCAGATGGTGGGGATGAAGTGATTGCTGCCCTCTTCTTTGAATTAGAAGAACTATTGCATTGTGAAATGCATGCCACTAGCTGAAACAAAGTACCTCTCCTAGTACCCTTAGTAAGCACCATAGCTCCTCTAGTCATCTTGCATCCTTCTTTCAAAAATACAACCTGCACACCTGCATCATTCAAACTACTTACAGAAAGTAGGTTCTGTGCTAAGCCTAGGATATGCATAACGCCAGAGATCCCCTTCACTCAACCATCAAGGAATCAGATAGAGACTCTTCCATGACCAACAATCTTCAGATGAGAGTTGTCACCCAAGTACACCTTTCCACCATCGAACTCCTCATACTTAGTGAACCAGTCTCGATGCAAGGTCATGTGGAATGATGCACTAGAGTCAATCAGCCACACATCATCAGATGCATGGGTTGTCAGGGCTAGGATGAAATCATCAACATCATCTTGTGATTTGTCAAAATCTGAATCAGGAGCTTTCTTCTTCTTCTCCTCCTCTTTGCATTCCTTTCAGAAATGTCTAGATTTACCATAGTTCCAACAAAAATAGCCTTGGACTTTCCAGGAGATTTGGATCTCCCACGGGATTTGGATCTACCCTTCTCAGCTTTCTTGTCCTTCTTTTTCCTTTTCTCCTTGGGTCTTCCACGAACTACAAGAGCCTCTTTGGCTGCATCAGAAGACTTCCTCCGCATCTCTTCAGATAACAACGTAGATACCACATCTTCCATCTTGAATGTGGATGTGGTGCTTCTAATAGCCATGACAAGGTGATCCCATGAGTCCGAAAAAGAACAAAGCAAGGTCATACACCGATCCTCCTCCTCCATCTTTACACCAATAGATGTCAACTATGCAACCAACATGTTAAAAGCATTCATATGTTCGGCAACGGATCCTCCATCCTCCATTCGAAGAGAATACAACTTCTTTCTCAGAAAAAGTTTATTAACCAGGGATTTGGCTTGATACACATCTCCCAACTTCTTCCAAAGCAAGGTTGTAGTCTCCTCCTCATGGATATTTAACAACACAGAATCAACAAGACTAAGTCTTATGAGACCCTTAGCCTTCTGATCCTTAAGATCCCAATTAGCTTGTTGCATTGCAACTGGTTTAGTTCCAGTAATGGTTTCCCAAAGGTCTCAGTCAACAAGCATGTCTTCCATCTTGAGCTTCCACAGCTCGAAATTAGTGCCATTAAACTTCTCCACTTCCATTCTTCTAGATGTGCTTGCCATCTCCTTGCTGTAATAGAAAATAGAATACTCTACACAGACTCCCACTCAACTTAAGATCAGCTCAAAAAAACCCCACCCAACAACTAGGACCAAAGGTGATCAAGCTCTGATACCAACTGAAAGGAAGCTAGGTGTGTGGAAAACACTTCCTACACTAATCTAATGAGAAGAGGGCTATGCAAATTCAAATTAATCCTTACAACTATAGCAACATAGAACATCTAAATGAGATATTGCAGCAACACACAAGAACTAGAAAGAAGATAGAAGAAGAGAGACAAAGATATACGGTGGGGAAAACCCTTATCGGGTGAAAAACCCCACACTCAGAAACCTGCACAATGTATTAACAAATCTGAAAGAATGTTTACAATACACTTGCAATGCAATCTTCAATGGTCTTTGACACTCATATCTAGAGTCAATCTGACAGCATAACAGTACCTGTAAACCTGTAATACAAAGTCCATCTCCAAGCACCTGTTTATATAGAAAATACAAGGCAAAATAGGTCCTATCTTGGGATGGGCGTCCAACTTGGCCTCATGGCCCAAAACCCATGCCTAAGGACACTTGGTCAACATTGTAGAATGTGCCTGACACTTGTCCACAGCTCCCATCCCAAAGAGGTCGCCTATTTCGAAAATGGGCTATGACAGATGCTCTTCCAACACTTACGACTGTCATAGAATCTGTCATAGCAGTTACAACTTACAGTTGTAAGAGAATTTGTCATACACATGCTATAAATAGCATATTCTTTTACATGTCATAGTCCACCTTGGGGCACCCAAATATGCCTTTTTCAAAGATGCTTCATGACACATGTCCTCACTTGTCTTACAAACTTCTATTTCTGACTCTTACATGTCATAGATTCTATCATAGGAATCCATCATAACCGTTTCGGTCAATATTCCCTTACACAACATGGAAGACGCTGACACATGGCAAAATGCTCCTACCACAAAGTGGGATGCCTATCTCCTCATGTGAGGACAAAATTACAAGTTGTCATATTCCACATAGGATTTTCACATCACCGTGCCACATCCCACAATATGACAATATAGAAT
Organism: Cunninghamia lanceolata; assembly: GCA_027924645.1. Lineage (NCBI taxonomy): Eukaryota > Viridiplantae > Streptophyta > Pinopsida > Cupressales > Cupressaceae > Cunninghamia > Cunninghamia lanceolata. Next base: position 889,232 of record BSBN01001602.1, on the reverse strand, counting down.
TTACAAATATTTACAACATAGGCAATTAAATAATAAATGCAAACATTAATAATGTAAGGAATTACCAAGGTTGAGACACCTTAATTCCCAACATAAATGAGCCGTGTTTCTATTTTAGTTATTATTTTTTCCATAAAAACGTAGTACCACCTATTTTTTGAAACATTCTTTTTTACAAGTATGACCAACAGTGATGAATTCTTCAATTTTTTATATGCAAGTGTCAATTCAATCTCTCAACAAGGAATATTTTATGCAATTTTTAAAAGGATTCAATCATAAGGAGTATTTTTAGATGGAATGAAGTAGAAGAAATATTTTTTAGAGAGATCAAATAAATAAATTATTTTGTAGAGAAATCAAGCAAATATCATATTGAACAAAGGATCTACATCTACTTGTATTTCAAAAATTTTAAGGAGGAATCCAACTCTAAGTATAGTACAATATTATTTGTTGATTTTATCAACTCATTTTAGTAATCATGGGATCAAATAAACGTCAACAAAAAAGGAAGGTCATGACACTTGAAGAAATTGAAGCACATCAAGAGAAAGAGGCAAAACTACAAAGATATAGGAGAGAGAGGATTCCAAAAATGAATAATGATGTAGCATCCAATTCGATGACTATTGAAGAGAAGAACATTGAAGAGGAGAACATTGAATAGATCAATATGGATGAAGTGGATGTAGAATATGCAAATGTAGAAGAGTTCAAGAATATAGAAAATGCAAAGATAAAAATGAATTCAGGTATGTCTTCAAATCCTTTGAATGATAATGAGATTTATGAATTAAAGGAAGCTAGATATAATATTGTTGATATAAATTCTTCTATCACAAACAAGATAATAAAAATGAAAATGAAAACCCTTGTATGAGTGAAAATGAAAATATTTTTGTAAAATTGAAAGTAATGTTTTGAATAATCTTCATGGTAAGATATCTTGGAGACAAATTCGAACCCATGCAAATAGATTGTATAAACTATTTTTTATAGAAAAGCTCTTGGATTTCAATGTCAATTTGTATTGCAATTGATGAGAATGTTAAAAATGTGAAAAGTAATGAAAAAATTGAGCATATTTGTAAAACCCAAAAAGGTAGATGAATCAATGGAATAAGTTATGTCTAGTGTTTCTAATGCTATTGGTTCTATTAGAAAAATGAGTCAATCTAAGGATATGAATGCAACACACCAAGCAATAACAACTGCTTTAGTCAATAAATTAGTTGTGAGCAAAAGAATGATAAGTAAGACAAGTGGATATTTAAATGTGCATACTAAAACTTTGATAATAGCGGCAAAGAGAAGAGTAAGTATTGAAGATGATCCAATTAACCAATGTTGAACTTTTAGTGGTAGACTCCCAAGGTCTGACATGAAAATAAATAATGAAATTAGGTATTTGATTGAAAAGTTTTGGCATGATAATACAAGGGTTTCATCAAATGCTAGAGATGTTTTGAAATTAAGGGTGGGGTCAAAAAATAGTGATCCTCATCCAAAATATCTTTTAGACGTGACTCAAATAGAATTATATAGAAAATTTCTAGATGATTCAATCATAGAAAATTTTAGCATAAGTCAAAGATCATTTGAGAAATGTAAACCTTGGTATGTCAAGATTAATAAGCAACGAATCTCTTGTTATTGTTTTGAACTCATGTACAATTTCATTATTATTATGATATTTTTTGATATATATGTTGTAGTTTGCATACTAACCAAATTATGCAGGAATGTGGTATTAATATACCACCTACAACAATTAAGGAGTTTATATCAAGTTTACTTTGTGAAACACCTGATAAATAATTTTTTTTTAAAAACCGTGTGTTTCTGCACAATGCAATAGATGTGGTAACCTTTCATTGTTAGGAGAATGCATGCATGAAAGTAGTTCACATGATTTTGGATAACAATTAATGGATGTAAAGAGGTTCAATAATGTTCAATATCCATTAAAGGATGGAAAAATTGAAAAGCATTCTGTGTTAGTCACAGAACAAAGTAGTGTACATGCATTCATTGTAGATTTCAAGAATAATATTGTGTATAAATGTGTGAAACAATCTTAATATGCCCAATGGCTTGATGAACAGTTTCATAGATATAAAAACACATTTCTAATTGGAACTATTCTTTCAGTGGTTGAATTTGTAGAAAACTATACTCTTGCTCCACAAGAGGAGATTTAGTCTCAATATTATAACTCAATACAAGTGGCCATCTTTGTTCATATTGTATACAGACATGCAATTAACAGTATAAAAGATGACAATAAAATTTTGAGGGAGTACCATTTCCATGTGAGTGATAACCAGTTACATTCATCAGAGTTTGTGCAGTATTGTTTCAAAGTATTTATTGACAACTTAAAAGAAAGAGAAATCCAAATGACACAACATCTCATATGGTCAGACAATTATACAAGACAATTAAAAATGCTTGAATATTTTATTGGTTACGTAGGGCCTATAAAGAAAACAATATCCAACATATGTGGAGCTTCTTTGAAGCTGGACATGGTAAAGGAGACCATGATGGAGCTTGAGCATGTGTGGAAAGGGCTCTTGCTAGGGAGTAACTAAAATTTATGGATGCAACAAAGTTTAAAGATGCACGTATAATTGTGGATTGGTGTAATGTAAAATTGACTACAGGATCAAGTGAAAACTCTGACGTTCAATGGTTTTTTTGGTTGGTTGAAGAAGAAAACATTCCTCCCTAATATGATTGTGATACAATTAGTGGATCAACAAAATTACATTCATTTAAGAGTTCAAATGCAAGCACATGGACTATATGGACTAGGGAGCTTGCATGTTTTTGTTAGTTTTGTATCGGAGGTGAGTAGGAAGCATGTGAAAATATAGGTTTGATTGAAGGATGGCAACAAAGATCCCTAACACCTATACAAACACATGATCAACATGAGATAACATTTGAAGAGGATAATCATTTGCAAGCATTAGATGACTATGTTTGTATTTCAGACCTTGTACAAGAAGGTACATTAATTCAATATTTAGTTTCATTACATTGTTTTGTAATCTATAAAATTGTATACATTCCTATATATTTTTGTGACTTATATATCATGTGTTCTAATTTATTAAATTTGAAAGTTTTTTGTGAAAGGAAAGCACAGGTGCGGAATACAGCTTCCCTAATGTCAATTCAAAGGGGGTAATGCAGATAGGTAACGTTTAATTCAAATACAAAGATGAATACACCAAAAAATATAGAATAAACATACAAGATACCAGAGAACAACACTAGATGTACGTGGGAAAACCCTTTCGGGTAAAAAACCCACCACCACAAGAGAGACAATCTTTATTTACAGTAAGCTTAGAAAGGTTACAATAAAGATCCCAGCATTCTCGCTCAGGTATCGATTCTCAAATCGTACACATAGTTCACTTCCTCTGTACATCTACAGAATGAACAATTTGATCGAATCTCATCATCAACCCCAGATGACCTCACCAAATCTGTATATATCACAATCTTCAAGAGCAAAACTGTTTTGAACTTCTGCCCTAACTATTCGTTCCAACTGACCCAGCATCGCTATCTTCCAATCGTCGCATAACTGTTTGTATTAATGTGAGACCTTTAGTCCCACATTCACCAGTTTGAGTTTGATATCCCAATTTACATGTACGAACACTCAGTAAGACAATCGTCGACAATTTTGTTGCCGACGATGCCAGTCTAAGTCTCATCGGAATAGCCCAAGCCATCAGAGACCACTGCACCATCTACACTGATGGTTCCTTGTCCCACCGATGCCCAAGCCTTCATCCTTCATCGGAGTAATAGAAGACCATCGGAGTACCTACCATAGGCTCACCCGATGGCCAACCTTATGCCGATAGACATATCACATCGATATTACACATATCAATCGGAGAAGCAACACCAATCCAAACTGATAGAGCATGTCAACCCGATAGCTAGCCCTTCGTCGGTGAAACCTTGCAGATTGCCCAAAGACTCCTCACTCCCGCCGATACAGAAAGTCTACCCGATAGCTCACTACCATCAGTGTAGCAGAACATATCACATATCGGTTGAACCTGTTGAACCATTGAACCTGACGAGCAAAGTTCAAGCCTTCATTGGAGTAACCAATGCACATCAGAGAAGAAACCCAAGACCATGCCGATAGTGAAAATCAGTCGATGGGCAAACCACCATCGGTGAGAGCAAAGCGATCGGTGTAGCATTAACAAAGTCTACCGAAGCTCCAGTGTGGCCAATGACCAAGCAACTATCAGAGAGACACTATCCATCGGTAGAACAAGTCAAGAGTTCACCGACAGTTCAAACCTTGTCAATGAATGATGAACGATAAACATGTACTTGCTATGAATAAAACCAACTAATGAATGAGGTTCCAACCAGTAACTTGAGACATTAGGTCTCTTCAATCTCCCACTTGTCGAAGAGATTACTGCTACCTCTTAATCCTCATACGATTACTGAGAATTATGGGCCCAAAGACCCATTTCATCTGAACACCATTTGAACTTGGTTATGCTCACTGGTTTAGTCAAGGCATCTGCAACATTATCCAAAGTATCAACCTTTTCCAACTTTACCTTTTGTCTTCCACCATATCACGAACAAAGTGATATTGGACATCAATATGTTTTGTCCTAGCATGAAAAGTAGGATTTTTTGCCAAACAGATAGCACTTTGACTATCACAATGAATTTGTATCTGCCTTGCATCAAAAATGACATCAGAACACAACCTCTTCAACCAAACGGCTTCTTGGCATGCACAAGTAGCTACCATGTACTCTGCCTCTATTGTGGACAAAGCGACTATAGCTTGTTGCTTGCTCATCTAACTGATAGTACCACCATTTAACATGAATACATATCCACTGGTGGATCTTCTATTGTCAATGTCCCCTACCCAATCAGAATCAACATATCCCTGAATGCTGATAGATTTATGAGATCCAACTGAGTTTCCATGATAGCAAATAGCATAGTCAGAAGTTCCCTTCAAATACCTCATAACTCTCTTCATAGCATCCCAATGTGATCTGCTTGGATTTGCCATAAATCGGCTCAAAAATCCCACTGCTTGGGCAATGTCTGGTCTGGTATAGACCATTGCGTACATTAAACTACCAACAACACTTGCATAAGGCACTTTTTTCATGTCGTCAATTTCATTCAAAGATTCTGGACAATCTTCAACAAATAGTTTCATTCCCTGCAAAACTGGAACAACTAATTGTTTGCAATTAGACATTAAATTTATTAAGAACATTGGTAATATACTTGCTCTGGTTGAGCCAAAGCTTTCTACTAGATCTATCCCTTTTGATTTCCATTCCTAGAATGTACTTCGCTGCCCCCAGATTCTTCATTTCAAATTTCAAGGACAACTGAGATTTTAAATTTGAGATCATCCCCTTACCATTGGCAATGAATAATGTATGTCATCCACATACAGTGCAATTATAGGAATCCGATCACCATCAGTTTTATAATAAACATAATGATCAGATTTAGATCTCACAATCCCAAAGATAAAACATACGTATCGAATTTCTGATACCACATTCTGGGAGATTGCTTCAAGCCATAAAGAGACTTTTTAAGTTTACATACTAGATGTTCTTTACCTTTTACCACAAAATGCTCTTGCTGGGACATATAAATTTCTTCTTCAAGGTCCCCATGAAGAAATGTTGTCGTCACATCCATCTGCTCAATTTCAAAGTCATACACTACTGCAAGTGACAACAGAAATCTAATGGATGTTAGCTTAGCTACAGGAGAAAAGATTTCTCCATAATCTATACCTTCCTTTTGAGAATACCCCTTAGCAACCAGTCTTGCCTTGTACTTTTCAATACTACCATCTGGACCATATTTCTTTTTAAATACCCACTTACAGCCCACAGGTTTTCTACCTTCAGGCAAGGGCACTAGATCTCAGGTTCCATTTTTCTCCAACGATGACATTTCGTTATCCATGGCTTCCAACCAAGAATCTGAATCAGGTAAACTAATAGCTTCTTTCACAGTCCTAGGTTCATCAGTATCAGTAAGCAAAGCATAGGCACAACTTGAATCAAGTATTGAAAATCCATACCTATCTGGTTGTCTTCTTTCACATGTAGACCTCCTCAATGGCTGAGGTGCAAGTTCAGGTTCTTGCTTTGGATCTAAATCTTCGGAGCTACTCGAACTCACTTCTGAATCATCTACACTTGGTGCTTGTTGTTCCTCTTTTACAAGGGTCAGAGGAATATTAACAACACTCCTTTCTTTCTTCTCTTCTGTCTTCTCCGGTTGAGGATCAATAACCAAAGGTTTTAGCTCTCTAAAAATTACATTCCTACTGTAAATTACTTTTTCAGTTTCAGGATTCCAAAGCTTGTACCCTTTAACATCGACTCCATAGCCAATAAAGATACATTTGACTACCTTGTAATCCAATTTAGATCTTTTTACCTCAAGAATATGAGCATATGCCTCACAACCAAAGACATGAAGATGTCTTAGAGAGGGCTTCTTTGCAGACCATGCTTCCATAGGCGTCTTATTAACCAATGTTGAAGTAGGAGACCGATTCAGCAAGTAACAAGCTGTAGCAACTGCCTCAGCCCAGAACCTTTGTTTAAGACTAGCATAACTCAACATACTTCTTGCTTTCTCCATCAATGATCGATTCAACCTTTTAGCAACTCCATTTTGCTGTGGAGTATAAGGTGTAGTCTTATGCCTTTTTATTTCATGATCAATAAATATTTATCAAAATTTGCATTGCAATATTCACCACCGTTATTCATTCTCAAACATTTTATTTTTCTACCAGTCTGATTTTCCACAAGATTTTTAAATTCTTTAAACCGACTGAACACTTCTGATTTATTTTTCAAAAAATATACAAATGCCCTCCTTGAATAATCATCAATAAATGATACGTAGTATCTTGATTTAGACAAAGAAGGAACATCAACTGGAACAAAAACATCAAAATGTACATAGTCCAGAACACCAAAAGATTTATGAGAACTAGAGTAAAAAGAAACACGGTTATGTTTTCCATATATGCAATGTTTGTAGAAATTGAACTCCAGATTACAATCAAATAGCCCATCTACCAGGTTTTTGTTTTTCAAGGTTTTTAAACATTTTCCACCTATGTGACCAAGTCTATGATGCCAGAGCATTATTTTCTCTGTAGGAAGTTTAACTTCCATAGAGTTTGCACCATGTGTTACAATAGTAGCTTTTTTAGATTTTACAAAGACATTATTACAACACACTGGTTTAGCATCTAACCTATACCAAGTTCCAATGTGTTCACCCTTTTCCAGTACAATAGAACCTCTAGTCATCTTACAACCTGTTAGCGCCTGAATTGACTGGCAGTTTTTTGAGCAATTTTCATGCAGGCGCTCTCCCTAAGTATCCAAAAAATGTTCTAAGTGTTGGACCTCCTCAGCAGTTTTCAGCTGCATCATCATATTTTCCTGAGGAGGAGGTCATCATCATCATGTTTGTTTCAATGAAGGTCAGCATCATCATGTTCTCCGTCGACCGGTTTCTCATCGTCATCATCATGTTGAAATATCGGGTGATGTTTGGCTTTTATCCTGATGATGCTGACGAGCTACAGTGCGCCCTGATCAGCTTGCGAGGGTGATTTTTCAAAGCATCCGGTGATCTTCCATTTATCACATTGCCCAAACATGATGATGATGTTTCCCTGATATTCTGAAAGGGTTATTCTCTAAGTTGTTCGACCTGACTTGCTTTTTCTTAAGGGTCGTCATCATCATCATCATGTTTCCAGTTATCACCGTGTTGCTTGCGAGGGTCATCATATTTTCTGCATCATGATATCTCGCCGGGGTGATATTTCTATCATCAGGTGATCTTGGTTATGATCATCCTGATGATGTTGTTGAAGAATTCTAAGTGCGACCCGATATTCACTGGGGTCATCATATTTTGAACGTCAGGATGATCTTAGTCAATATCATCCTGATGATGTTGTATCACTTCTTGTTCGATTGTTTTGTCATCCTGATGATGCTGACGTCATCCTTTATCAGGGTGATATCTTTCTTTCTGCCTATCTGCATCATGATATTTCCGAAGGAGGGGGTGATATTTCCATATCACTCGAGTGTGTGTTTGTTCCAGCATCATGATGATGCTGATATCAAGGAGATATCCGCCTACCGGCTTCGTGCGCTATCTAGTGGGGATGATCTTTTCGAGCATCATCATATTCATATATCGTCCTGATCTTATAGCGGAGCTACAGTGCAGCATGATGTTAGTGCATCAGGATGATATTTCCAAATATCCGGTTGTCTTTCGAATATCATCCTGATGTTGATATGATGATGACGTCATCAAGGTCCGGGGGGGGTCATATTTCTAACAGAGATCATCTTGTGGAGATTCCCCGATATTTGTAAACATGATGATGACGTCATCCGGATATGAGGAGGTGCGCAGTAGGCAGATATGATGATGACGTCAGCAGGATATGATGATGACGTCATCAGGATGTTCATCGGCCAGACTTTTGGTATAAGCTCAGCAGGAGGATGTTCCTCCGATGGATCCGGTTGTGCCGATGAAGGCGATTATCATGCGGTTGTATTGCGATATGATGATGACGTCAGGGTGATATTTCAAGCAACAGGATATCATGCTGCTGGAGGATGATGATGATGAAGTCTTATACTAGTGTCGTCAGGAGCAAAAGCGCCGACATGATATGTGCTCATGACCTAGTATATAAAGTGTTAATGAGGTTGCTGCGGGGTGCATGTGGGATATTGATATCCTGCATTTTCAAATATCATGATGATGAATCTCGGCGGGAAATGGTTGCGATTAACTGTCTGATGTTCTTCCCAAGGCCGCGGGTTGGTGCGCCATTAATGGCGATTGTTGCAGAGGTATGGGCGATGGCGTGGGCTGATCTAATACCCGGTTGAAGATCTGGATCCCTAGGCGGTGGCGCAGGGCTCGAGAAATCTTCCTGTCTCCTCCCCTACCTGCTGCATTAATGTGTTTGAGCGCCATTTCTATGTTACTGTGTATCTGGCGGGATTTTTGGTCAACCTGGTAGTTAATGCTGAATACACCCTCCTGCTATATAATGCAGACGGTGTTATTCATTCAAGGTTGTTGAAAGTTGAGGATTTTTGGCTCTGTAATCCATAACCAGCTGATCTGGTTGCTCTGTACAGTTTAAACTTGTGAGTTTATGTATCTCCTGTTGTACGATTTGGCATGAATCCACTGATTTCATGGTTGATCTTATATGAGTAATGCTATCTTAGCATGTGTTGTGTTAATTCTGTCTCCAGTATTGCATGTATTCTTCTTCTGGATCTGGATATTTGCGTAATGTTTAGATTCTAGAGCATAGAATTCCTATGTTGAATGTCTGATCTTTTGACTTCTGCTCAAGGGGCAGATTAAACTGTTTCCAGGTTGAACATTGGGAAGGGTATACTGCAGTAGGGATGCCATAAGTAGAGATAACTTGACACTCTTTATTGGGAGATATCTGTAAGGCAGATATCATGTGTATCCCCCTGAAATCCGGTTTTAGCTATTCATGCTGATCATTCACAGGTGTATGTCTACCGACTACAAGCCCTGGATAGGCACCAATCATGCTGTGTTCTTGTGTTATACACCATGTCCAGCTTTGCATCCAAATTCAAACTAAAACATTTCATACTTCCACCTGTTAGTTGTAGGAGTAGGATTAGGAACCCCCTGCATGCTCTCATACCCAACCAGACATCATGTCCAAGAATGTTGCCAGCCTTGTGATCTATCATGCAGATCTTGGTCCATACATGAGAGTATTCTGCCTGTTGTTGTCAAGTTAGATCCTTCTATCTTTGAGCTAGTCAAGGTTACATCTTGAGTTATAGGGATACCCCCCTTGGTGCGGCAAAACCAGAAGTGAAGGGGAGGAGCTCACGCAACCTCCTGTATTCAGTTGGCTGAATCTGCCTGTGCATTAGAAGTGGCAAACCCTAATGCTGATTCAGAAGAAATACCAACACAACCACCATTCACAAAAGTAACTTGCACTCCAACATCATTAAGCTTACTAACAGAAAGTAAATTTCGAGCCAGACCTGGTATGTGTAATACTCCATTCATTCCCTTTATTCTGCCATCTGGGAACTGGATTCTGACTCTTCCTCGGCCAATAATTTCCAGTGTCGAATCACTTGCCAAGAACACCTTCCCACCAGCATACGGTTTATACTTAGTGAACCATTCTCTATGAGATGTCATATGAAAAGATGCTCCTGAATCCACCAGCCATACATCTTCAGATGCAGGTGTTACCAAGGCAGCAATGAAGGCATCAGCATCACTCTGAGAAGAATCGGTGTCAGAGAAGTTCTTCTTCTTCTTCTTTTTCTCCTCTTTGTAGTATTTTCTGATGTGTCCTTTCTGCCCACAATTCCAGCACTTCACCTTGGACTTTTTTCCAAGAGATTTTGATCTCCCCTCTGATTTGGACTTAGACTTCTTGTCTTTCTTCTTGCCTCTTTCCTTTGATCTACCTCGAACGGATAGGGCCTCTTTGGCCATCTCAGAAGATTTCCTCCACATCTCTTCAGATAACAGTGAGGCAACAACTTTAGTTTTAAACGTGGTTGTTGTACTTCCAATAGCCATCACAAGATCCCATGAGTTAGGTAAGGAACACAACAGAAGCATACAACGATCCTCCTCTTTTATTTTTACACCTATAGAATTCAACTGTGCAACAATCATATTAAATGAGTTCAGATGGTCTACTATAGATGCTCCTTCATCCATCTTCAGAGAGTATAACTTCTTTCTGAGGAAAAGTTTATTCACCAAGGACTTGCCCTGATAAATATCTCCCAACTTCTTCCAAAAAGCGTTTGCAGTCTTGTCCTCATGGATGTTCAATAGAACAGAATCTGTTAAACTTAATCTTATCAGTCCTCTAGCTTTCCTATCTGCCAGGTCCCAGTCTTCTTGCTTCACGCCTGAATGTTTAGTCCCAGACACAGCAACCCAAAGATCTTTGTCGACCAGCAAATCTTCAACCTTAAGCTTCCACAACTCAAAGTTTGTGCCATTGAACTTTTCAATGTCTACTCTTCCTAATGCATTTGCCATCTTATTTAACAAAATAGACCTCTACAGAATCCCACTCATAGAACTAACACAAAAAACCCAACCTACCAACAAGGATAACACAACTGGCCAGGCTCTGATACCACTTGAAAGGAAAGCACAGGTGTGGAATATAGCTTCCCTAATGTCAATTCAAAGGGGGTAATGCAGATAGGTAACGTTTAATTCAAATACAAAGATGAACAAATCAGAAAATATAGAATAAACATACAAGATAACAGAGAACAACACCAGATGTACGTGGGAAAACCCTTTCGGGTAAAAAACCCACCACCACAAGAGAGATAATCTTTATTTACAGTAAGCTTAGAAAGGTTACAATAAAGATCCCAGCCTTCTCACTTAGGTATTGATTCTCAAATCATACACACAGTTCACTTCCTCTGTACATCTACAAAATGAACAATTTGATTGAATCTCATCATCAACCCCAGATGACCTCACCAAATCTGTATATATCACAGTCTTCAAGAGCAAAACCATTTTGAACTTCTACCCTAACTGTTTGTTCCAACTGACCTAGCATCGCTATCTTCCAACCATCGCATAACTGTTTGTATTCATGTGAGACCTTTAGTCCCACATTCACCAGTTCAAGTTTGATATCCTGGTTTACATATATGAACACTCAGTAAGACTATCGTCAGCAATTTTGTTGCCGACGATGCCAGTCTAAGTCTCATCAGAATAGCCCAAGCCATCGAAGACCAGTCCACCATCCACACCGATGGTTCCTTGTCCCACCGATGCCCAAGCCTTCATCCTTCATCAGAGTAATAGAAGACCATCGGAGTACCTACCACAGGCTCACCCGATGGCCAACCTTATGCCGATAGACATATCACATCGGTATGACACATATCGATCAAAGAAGCAACACCAATCCAAACCGATAGAGCATGTCAACCCGATAGCTAGCCCTTCATCGATGAAACCTTGCAGATCGCCCAAAGACTCCTCACTCCCGCCGATATAGAAAATCTACCTGATAGCTCACTACCATCGATGTAGTGGAACATATCACATATCACTTGAACCTATTGAACCATTGAACCTGACGAGCAAAGTTCAAGCCTTCATTAGAGTAACCAATGCACATAGGAGAAGAAACCCAAGACCATGCTGATAGTGAAAATTAGTCGATGGGCAAACCACCATTGGTGAGAGCAAAGCGATCGGTGTAGCATGAACAAAGTCTGCCGAAGCTCTAGTGTGACCGATGACCAAGCAACTATTGGAGAGACACTATCCATCAGTAGAACAAGTCAAGAGTTCACCGATAGTTCAAACCTTGCCGATGAACGATGAACGATGAACATGTACTTGCTATGAACAAAACCAATGAATGACTGAGGTTCCAAGCAGTAACTTGAGACGTTAGGTCTCTTCATTTTGCAAGACATGTGTATGTTGTTGTTGCACCTAAGGGTAATGAAGAGGAAACAAAGTATTGGTTGGCTCAATGTGTTGAGGCAAAACACAAGTTGTTACAACCTAGAGTAGATGATGATAACTTCGAGTATCCAACATGTTTTGTGGTTGTTGTTGGCACTTAGCTACATAAATATATGATAAGGAGGAATGGTATACCTGCATTTGAAGATTATGAAAGACATAAGAAAATTTTGCACTACTCGCATATGGTTGTGGCAACAAATATACAATTACTGAGATATCAAGGAAGACCTATCACAAAAGAGTTATGGACACTTTCTATGGAAGAGCATGAGACAATCATAGATGCATTACAAAAAAAAGAGGATGCAAATGGTACAATGGAGTAATTTTTTAAATGGTTTGTAGGTATGTAAAAAAATTTAAAATTTTAATCTTTATTTTTTGACTAATGTATAGTTGTATACATATTTACTTGATAACACTAGTTGATTTACTTTCATGCTCTAACCAAATTATTGAGTGATTTCATGTCCCCTTAATCCATCCTCTTAACTCCCCTTGTGCCATCCCCTAACTATGTTTCATAAATTAAGTAATTACCATTTAGTTGAATAGCTTTAGAATTTGGTCTAGGATGTGAGTTTAGGATTAAAATGATTGATACTTAATTGATTGCATCTCCCCTTAAGCATCCTCTTAACTCCCCTTAAACCATCCTATAGCTATGTTCCATAAGTTAGGTAAGTACGATTTAGTTTAATAACTTCAATGAGTTGGGTTTAGAATGTGAGTTTAGGATTAAGAATATTTAATATAGTTAATTAATTTAAGTTAGCACACCCAAGTTATCAAAATACTAGTTGATTTCATCTCCCCTTAAGCCATCCTCTTAACTCCCCTTAAGCCATCCCCTAGCTATTTTCCATAAGATAGGTAACTACGATTTAGTTTAATTGGGTAACTTAGAATGCAAGTTTAGTATTAAGTATATTTATAGGTAATTGATTTAGTAGCGTGTACCCTTACCAACATCCTAATTGATTGCATCTCCCATTAAGCCCTTCTCTTAACTCCCCTTAATCCATCCCCTACCTAAGTTTAAAAAATTAGGTAAGTTTAATTTACTTTAATAATAACTATTGGATTTGGTTTAGTTTAATATATTTCAAGTCTCCTACAGCTAGTGGGAATGATTGTCACTAAGTTGGTGCATTCAATGTTTGACATTCATATTGGAATTTCCTAAGTATAATAAATTTCTACCATAATTTTACAACTTTATTTTATATAATTTTCTCACCTAACTTATAGTTGTACAACTCATGTATTTATAGTTTTAATTTATTCACTTGCAATAATTGTACGCATACTTACTTGTTCATTGTACTTTTTTATCATATTTGTTTCAAGTAGATCCTACAACTAGATGACATAATTGTCATCACTTGTACATTTTATGCACATGAGATCTGACATCCCTTGAAATCAAAGAAATTTTATTTTTTACAATTTACTATAATCAAGGAGTCTAAAATCTTGAATTATGATTCATGTAATTGTAATTTTGACTTACAATCATAACTCCTATATTTGTAATTTTTTTGTACTTGTATCTAGAATGTTATAATAGTAAATTGTTGGTTCTTTGATAACATATATCTTTTTTGCCCATTCATATTTCTTTCTTAAAATTAACGTGTTCAAGAACACTATTTAAGAGATGTTCAATTACAACTTTATTTAAGAAGTTTGTAATTAGGAAATGAAATTAGGACTTTAATTAATATTTGCAATTATGAGATGAAAATAGGACTTTAATTAAGACATTAAATTAGGATTTCTATTTTTAGGGTAAATTAGGGTTTAGGAGATCATGAAAATAGGACATTAATTAAGAGATCCATTAATCATAATCCACGTGATCCATTAATCATCCTATCCAAATGTTAATCATCTCTAGTCATAACCCCATTAGTTGAGCTTAAATTCTAATCCCGGATCATCTAAGTATAAATTTTCCTCTTATCTAAAATTTAGAATTAGTACTTGCAATATTTCTTTCTTGATTAACTTGTTCAAGGACATGAAATTAAGACACTAGTTAAGAGATGTCTATAGGACTTTATTTAAGATAATTTGCAATTAGGAGATGAAATTAGGCCTTTAATTAAGATTTTCAATTATGAGATGAAATTAGGACTTGCATTTATATTAAGCTTACAATTAGGAGATGAAAATATGACATTAATTAAGAGATGAAATTAGGACTTGCATTTTTACCTGAATTGTAATTAGGAGATGGAAATAGGACATTAATTAAGAGATGAAATTAGGACTTTAATTAAGACATGAAATAGGACTTTAATTAAGACGTGAAATTAGGACTTGTATTTGTAGTGTATGGGGTTTAAGATCTATCACGAAAATTGGACATTAATTAAGACATGAAATTAGGACTTTAATTAAGACTTGCAATTGCTTAAAGTCCTAATTTCATGTCTTAATCAAGTCTCTCATAATCCACATCATAATCCACTAGCTCCCTCATCCTAATCATCTCATCCTCTAATCCTAATCACTTAAAATCCCTTATCCAATTAATCCCCTTTCATCCATCCTAATCCAATCCATTATCTTTGAATTATCCCTTAACCTAGATTCTCATCTTAATCCAATTATTCCCCATCCCTAATCATCCCATCCATTAATCAACCCTAATTATAATCCCATCACTTTCAAGCTTAATCTTTAATCCACATCATGAATCCACTAGCTCTCTCGTCCTAATCATCTCATATTCTAATCCTAATCACCCAGTCCCATATCTAGTTAATCCCCTTTCATCCATCCTAATCCAATCCATTATCTCTTGACCTAGATGCTAGTTTATCCTAGTTAAGCATTAATTTTGTCCTTTCTCTTTTATAATTTAAATACTTCCATAAAGTTCAAGGTTCATTGTATGATCCTATGCATTACTATTTCAAAGTTATCTCCTCTAAATAAAGTGAACCATATCATTAGTTTCTTAATGATTAAATTACTATGTTTTTTATCCCCGCTTGTTTTGCTTCATCCAAGGTTATGTATCCTATTGGAAAGAAAACAATAATCATACATCTCAACATGTTGTACAACATTATTTTTCTTTTAGCTAATATAAGTCTTGAGAATAATACAATACAAGTATTTACAAGTAAACACACTACATAAAAGTTCTATTGTTAAGAAATGAAGCTTAAGTGAAATGAATAGTAACCATGCATTATAAATTGTTAGGAAATTAAGCCTAAGTGAAATTCAAATGTAATAATCTAGATTTGTATGATTTTTCTATTTTCAACTTAAATCTCACAAAACTAAGTTGACAATGTTTATTGCCATAAATTGTTAGGAAATTGAGCTTAAGTGAAATTCAAATGTAGTAACCTATTTGTATGAGTTTTCTATTTTCAACTTAAATCTCACAAAACTTTTACAATGTTTATTTCCATAATCATACCTCTTTAATCCTTTCAAGTTTCTTCATTCTATATTAGTTTGTTCATTGGTTTAAATTTGGCATATCATCTATTTTCCAAATTATTGTCCCATATAGTGAGTTATATGCCTATTTACTCACATTATCTCATTTTCTAGGCCTATAAATTTTTATCTATATTGAAATCTTACTCTCCTTAGTACAATATGTTGTTTCCATTCATGTTACATGTTTTCTCTCCCTCTTACAATTGTTGTTTTACCAATTTAACCATTCCATTGAAGTTACAATTGTTGAACTTGACCAATTAGACCAATTGTTCTTTGACCAAAATTTAACCATTCTTATATATATTAACATTAATATGACCTTATAATAGGTATGCTTTTCATGCCAAAAAAATCCTCTCTTGGCTCCTACTCTACAACCCCTGTTCCCACTCTTTTGATTTTTGAATTTGGCCATGGCTGCGGGGGACCTGGGAGGGCCCCCCAACCCCCCACCCCACTCCTCTTCGGTACGGGTTGTTCTAGGTGCAGCTTTGGGTTGCCCTTCTGAACCCGTATCCCAACTTGACATGTCAGTTTCTAATGTGTGGAAGAATGTCCTGCTGGAGGACAAATATCACATGAGCTCGCGAGTCAGTCCACAAATGTTGGAGACAGTTAATGGATCTAGCCTTAAACTCCCAGATTTCACTATGGAGAGGATTGTCTCCTCGATGGAACAAGCTTAGGTGGGAAATTTTTTTTCCTTTAGACCAAACATTGATTTGGTCGGGAGATGGGTGGCAGCTAAATGGAGGAAAGGTCCTCTCTGGTAGTGAATTTGAAGAGGAACAGTCCACCTGCCATGGCACTGACAAATACACTTCCCTGTATGGAAAGCACAACCTATCTATCTACAAGTGGAGGCTAGGCTTCGATGTTTTTGCAAATCTCAACAAGACTGCTCCTGTATGGGTCGGATTACCAGGTCTCCCGCTAGAGTACTAGGATGAAGAAGTGTTCATCTGGATTGCTAACACCTTCAGACACTTTATTTCTTTGGACAACACTACTAAAGCTAAATCCAGGTTAGTTTTTTCTCGTTTCTGTGTCAATGTTGATATCCATAAAACCCTGTCCACCTCTATTACCTTAGAATCTAAGTTTGGTCAATGGTCTCAGTCCATTCAATATGAAAATGCTACAGTCTTTTGTCAAAACTGTAATAAAAAGGACATCTGATAACCCAATGCAAAACCCCAAAAAAGAACATTGCTGACAAAGGGATCCTTGAGAACAGGGATGAAGAAGACTACCTTTCAAGGAAGATATCCTAAACATTATTAGTTCCCCTCAAATAGAGCTTCATGGGGGGGAAGAGAAAGAAGTTAACAGTGTTATGAACCATATTGTCGATGAGCCTTAGGAGGTTGTGAAGCTTATTATGTAGGAGGGGATCAACAAGCCCCAAACAATAGTTGAACAACTATGTTTTGAGGAGGCGGTTCTACAACAGATGGATAACCCTCTTTCCCCTCATGGGGACTTGGAAGAGGGAGGGATCCTCAATAATTCTTCTACTAGCCCTGAGCCAAGGATTGGTGAGACTACTGGGGTTATCACAGAATCTGTTCCGGAGCCTGCCTCAAGACAGATTGAGAATCCAGTATTCAGTGGGAGGCTTGGCAACAAGCTTTTAGATACTTCTACCTTGAGAGATAACCCTTTCAGCTTAACCTCGGGAGCTAGAACTAGTAGGTCCAACATTAACTAGGATGTAGAGAGATGGACTACAACTAAGAAAAAGGGTCGAAATGCTGGGAAGAAGACTACTGATGTGGGAGTAGATTCCAAGGAAAGCACACCCTCCCAAAGAGAAACTAGATAGAGGGAAGTTAACAAGGACATAGAGATGGGTAGACAAAGGACTCTGGAGATTACCTCCAGAAAGATCCAAAAAGAAGGATTCCCTCATGGATTATTTGGGAACTTAATAGTTCCCACAAGCAATTTTTTGTCAAGAATTGTATCTTTGATCACAAAATTGATATTTTGTTGCTTCAGGAGGTTAAAATGAGGGCGGCTAGCTTCCAAGCTATTGCTAAAGGTCTCTAGCCTAATGTTTTCCTTTGTATTAGTGATGCTACTAGAGCTTATGGGGGCATTGTTACGATGAGGAATAAGAATGTTGTCAAGGGGGATTATCTCTCACACTCTAAGAATCATTTGTGTCAAGATCTCTACTATTGATAAAATCTAGTATATTGTTAATATAAAGGCTCCTAATTAGAGGAAAGCTAAAATGGAGTTATGGGAAAATCTAACCCATTTCTTTTGAAGCACTAAGGATGATAAAAGGGCATTAATTTATTCCCCAATAGTTGTTGGAGGAACTCTATTAACCTCCCTCGAAACTCTGGAGAGTACCTATGTCTGGGGGCCCAAAGTATACCTCTCAATGATTTGCCTTAAAAGGTTATCTCCATTATGTGAATATATTTTGATACATATTCATAGATCTGGTAGGCTGATAAAAGGGGAGACTCTTGTGATGCATGGAGGAGTCGGCCTCATGATGGGCATTCTAACATTTGTTAGATTGAACAAATTTGAGGAATGCCACTTCAGCTATGGCCACTTCATCTATGGCCAACTCAATAGATTCACGTGGCTTCTTCCTAGGTAGACCATGTGACATTTTCAATTTGTGACGGCGGCCCTCCCCAATGATCTTACAAGCTTGGTGTTCATAATTATAGCAATAATGGGTTGAATTGGGAAGGATCTGGAAAGGAAAGCTCGAGTGAGGTGCGTAGCCATCAGATAAAATGTAATGAATGTAAGGACTTGTCTCTCTACTGTGATGTCAGAAAGCTCATTAGAATTATCAGTTGCCTCCGGTTATTCTTGTTTCAGCAAAGTGCCCCTTCAAACTTGACTGCAAGCAAACTTGTCATGGGGGCTGACTGTAATGTCCCCTTCTAGACACATGGTTAGTCCATCAT
The DNA here is from genome assembly GCA_027924645.1 of Cunninghamia lanceolata. Lineage (NCBI taxonomy): Eukaryota > Viridiplantae > Streptophyta > Pinopsida > Cupressales > Cupressaceae > Cunninghamia > Cunninghamia lanceolata. Next base: position 870,147 of record BSBN01001602.1, on the reverse strand, counting down.
GGAGTTCTCGTGGGTTAGCAGTTTGGTTAGGGAACTATGGTTAGTTTGGCTCTGGAGGTCCTTGGCAGTGACAGAGTCTTGGTTCACTTTTAGTGGATCTAGTTGGCATCCTCGTGGTTGGTTCAGTGGGCTCTTGGCCATTACTTACTATTTTTAGTAAGTTCGGGTATTGTGTCGGTTCGAGATTTTCAGAGTTGGATCAGATGCATTTCGTCAAGACCTTTTCGGCGAGCTAAAGATCAGTGAATTCTGACACCGTCTTCATACTTATTTTAAAGTCTGAAGATTTATTAATTTATATTAATATGGACTTTATTATATTTTTGCTGGAAAAAGTGAAATTAATGAAACGGAGACATAAAGTGAAAGTAAATTGTTATTCTCCATCCGTAGGAGACATAAAGTGAAATTAATTGTTATTTTCCCTCCTAATTGTCCAACGCTTATCTTGGAGGAAGATAAAAAGGTCATTTGGAGCTCATTTGGATTATGCTATGTTTTGATATTATGTATGAGAGCTTTGCTAGGGTTTGGAGTTAGAGATTTTGCATCAGGCTATTGGAGACAGAAACCTCCATTAGTGACGGTATCCCATAGGTGTGCAATACCACCCAACGGTGCCATTGACGGTGGATGTATTTAGCATTCACAAATGTGCTGATAATGGAGATATTCGAAGAGTTGCTGAGCTGAATGTGATATTCTTTATGATATTGTCATTTGCTGATTAAGAAGGGCTGTGTAGGCAGATTTCAGAGTGTTTGTGGTAGTTTTCTTGCTGCTGATATACACTTCCAGCCATGGCCGTACACATCCAGGCATGAAGTTGGGAGTTTGAGCTTCATTTCTCTTTGCGGGCAGCTTTTATTTTGCATTGTATGAGGCAGCTAGGGCCACTTGTATTGCTGTTATTAATATAGGCATGATATTTTCTATTCCTTGGAGTTTGGAGTGATTCTGGCTATGCCCATTTGCTGGTCCGACTACAGCAGAAATATCAAAGTGCAAAAATTGACATGGGTATGTAACGATAATTAATATTTGTGGATTTGATGATCTGGGTCATTGTTTGTTTGTGCAAATTCATTGTACTTTTTCTGGGTTTTCTATATATGCTCTATATTGTATGCTACGGCAACACAACTGCAAGAAAACTGAAAACTCCTTCTGCATTCTTCTGTCTAGTCTGAAAGATCACAATAAAAATTAATAAAAATCACACATAAAAGATCTTTAAAAATATACAAACAAGTACGGCACATTACTGTGGTATCAGAGCTCAAGATCTTGCCATCCTGTGATTTCAGTTTTGACATGCAGAAGTAAAATGAGACATGCAACCAGCTGATAGATATCTATTCAGAAGTTCAAGGGCAAGACAGGGAACATAGGCTCCACAGTTGAATAATCCAGAGAATCCAATTCCCGTAATAGATCCTTTTGAGTCAGATACTGAGATAGTGGTAGCAACTACTGAGGATGATTCTCAGGTATCACAGACAGACCCATTTTCTAGAGAGCTTCCACCAGTTACAAGTCCTACAGGAGATATGGGTGACAGGGAAGAACCAGAACTTAGTGCGCGTGACATTTTGATCGCACTTACTCGAGAGATGAGAGAGTCTCGACGTGAGATGGTAGAGGCACAGGCTAAGTTAGCACATGCCATCGAACAGATGGGTAATGACTTAGACAATCACCGTGACAGAAATAGATACAATGGAGGTGACAGGAACAGGTACCATGGAGGTGACAGAAACAAATACAATGGAGGTGACAGGAATAGGTACCAGGACGGTGATAGAAACAGACATGATGGGGGAGAAAGGAACATGAATGATGGGAATGATAGGCATAACGGTGATAGGAATCAGGAAGAACAGAATAATGGGAATAGGTATCATGATGATAGGCGCAAAGATAGAGATGATGATGAGGCTTCAGTTAATCACCGTAGGGCTTCATAGTTCACTGCGGGAGATAGACCTGGTATTCTGATATTTGCTCCCAGGAATCAAGTTCCTAAACAGGATCCTACTCAGGCAGAGTTCCAGGAGGAGATTCTGAGGGACTGGAGAGCATCCAGTGAGGGTTTCAAAAATGAGATGACATATGCTGAATATTTTGAAATGAGGACAAGGTGTAGACCTCAGAGGGGAGATAGATCACAAAACCAAGAACTACAGAGGAAAGTAAGATGACACTTCCTTACTTCGATGGATCAAGTAAGACCACCGCGAGAGCTTGGGTCTAGAAATTGGACAGCTACTTGCAAATTAGTCCCATGCCAGAGGAGGACGCTATTACTTATGTAGCTCTACACTTGGAGGGGACTGCTCACAAATGGTGGAGTAACGGGAAGGTTACATTGGGTCACGATCAGGTCACTTCATATTGGAGTTTACAGCTAGACTGATCGACAGGTTTGATAAAAAGGACCCAGAGTTACAGTTCAAGGAGTTGACTCAGTTGAGACAGAGCGGATCAGTAGACTCCTACATTGCTGATTTCCAGGATATATCTGTTATGGTTCCAGATATTACTGAGCGCAAGTTGGTTGTTCTTTTCATTGACAGATTGTCAGATCAACTTTGCCGATGGGTGAAGGGTTTTGACCCTACTACACTTCAGGAGGCCATGAAGAAGGCCCGAGACATGGAATCATCAGTATGGAGGAATAAATTTCAATCCAAAGGATTTCCACCAAGGAAAGATAAGGAGAGGGATAGAAGACCATTTCAAAGAGATGCAAGACAACAGCATAAGAGTTCTTCTAGATTGGACAGTGATCAGCTGAATGACTTGAGGAGAAAGAAACTCTGTTTTCATTGTCGAGAGCCTTGGGATCCCACGCACAAGTGTGCTGCCCAAGGAAAAGCCAAACAATTAGAGTACTTTTCAGCCAACGAGTCTGTTGATGGGGAACCCCACTCAGATTACCATTCAGAGGCCGAGGGTGGAGAATCAGAGGGCTCAGGGGAAGCATCAGATAGAGAGGATGATCTAGCTCAACCCACAGCTCGTATCACGAGTATTCAGAAGGAAGGATCATTCAGGATTAGAGGGGTACTGAGCGGGCAGCGATGTATTGCCTTACTTGACACAGGTGCCACTCATAACTTCATAGACGAGGGCTTGGTCGCCAAGAGAGGGCTGAAAATTGAGGAATTTGAGGGCTTTAAGGTGAAGGTTGCAGATGGGTTTGTACTTACCTGCACTAGGAGGATACCCAATCTATCAATCCAACTGAACAGATACACTTGCCAATCAGAGTTTTATGTTGTCAGTATGGGTGAGATGGATGTTGTGTTGGGTATGAAGTGGTTGAATGATATTGAGGAGTTCACTCTCAACTTGCGGACAATGGAAATGAAGTTTGAGGTGGACGGAGTTAGACATGTGCTCAGAGGCATTTCAGATGGTGGATTGAGAGTTGTTTCTCTCAAGCGGATGGAGCGACTGATTCAACATGATCAAGTGGAGTGGGCAGCTGAGGTTATGGTGATGCCTGCAGTAGATCAGCAGAAGCATGTGTATCCTCCTGACATATAGTCAATACTTACTAAACGCACCAAAGTGTTTAGTGATATTCCACCAGGTAAACCTCCTGATAGAGGTTTTCAGCATGTGATCGAGTTGGAGGAGGGTGCTAAGCCAGTAATCACGACACCTTACAGGCACCCAAAGAGGTATAAGGATGAGATCAAGAAGGCTATCAAAGAGCTTCTCGAGATGGGCCACATCAGGCCTAGTAAGAGTCCGTTTGCATCATCCATGGTGTTGGTAAAGAAGAAGGATGGGAATCTCAGAATGCGTATCAATTACAGGGAACTCAATAAGAAAACAATCAAGAATAGGTACCCGATTCCCAGAATCGATGAGCTGATTGACGAGTTGCACGGAGCTTGTTACTTCTCCAAGATTGATTTGAGATCCGGTTACCATTAGATACGGGTTAGAGATGAGGATGTGGAGAAGACAGCATTTAGGTGTCATTATGGGCACTTTGAGTTCCTAGTCATGCCATTTGGTTTGACCAATGCTCCAGCTACCTTCCAGTCCTGTATGAACAAGGTGTTCAGAGAGCAGTTGAGGAGATTTGTGCTAATTTTCTTTGATGATATACCAATTTATAGAAGGACATGGGAAGAGCATCTGAAACACATTGACATTGTGCTGAGCATCTTAGAGAATGGTTCGTTGTATGCCAAAATGTCAAAGTGTGAGTTTGGGATGACCGAGTTGCTATACTTGGGTCATATCATCAGTGCTGGTAGTGTGAAGGTAGACCCGGAAAAGATTCGGGCAATTATGGATTGGCCACCACCAAAAAATCTCTCATATCTTAAGGGATTTCTTGGCCTCTATGGATATTACCGCATGTTTGTGAAGGGGTTCTCTCAATCAGCTGCTCCCCTTACTGATTTGACTCGTAAGGATGCTTTCAGTTGGTCTAATAAGGCACAGGAATGTTTTGATAGATTCAAACAGATCATGAGTACTTGCCTTGTGTTAGCCATTCCTGATTTTAGCAAACCCTTTGAGCTACAGTGTGATGCCTCGGGCGTAGGCATTGGTGCGGTAATCATGCAGGATAAGCACCCCATTACATTCGAGAGTAGGAAGTTGAGGGGTGTGGAGAGGAGTTACAGTATATATGATAAGGAGATGTTAGCCATCATGCATGCACTGGCTAAGTTCAGACAGTATCTGGTGGGCAGTAAATTTGTGGTTAAGACAGACCACAACAGTTTGAAGCATTTCCTTGGACAGAAGGATTTGAATGAGAGGCAACAAAAGTGGGTCAGCAAGTTACAGGCCTACGACTTTGACATTGTTTATGTCAAAGGAAAGAAGAATGTTGTTGCTGATGTGTTATCCAGGAGACCTCATCTGTGTGCACTAGGTGCTATAGCTGATGATTGGAGAGAATTGATTTCAGCAGAATATGCTAAAGATGAGTGGGCTACTGAAGTGATTGATGGCACCATCAAAGATGACAGGTACACAGACAAGGATAGGATTTTCTTAGTGCAGGGTTCACAGATGAAGCAAAAAGTTTTGAGGGCATTTCATGACTTGCCTATGGCAGGGCATCCAGGATACTTCAAAACTTACAGACAGGTCAGAGAGAGGTTCACCTGGAAGGGCCTCAAGACCGAGGTGATGTAGTATGTGAGAGAGTGCCCAATATGTCAGCAAAACAAGCAAGAGCACTCACTTCTAGGAGGTTTATTGTAGCCCCTGCCCATTCCCGACAGGAAGTGGGACAACATTTCTATGGACTTCATCACAGGGTTACCTAGAGTCCAAGGCAGGGATTGTATTTATGTGGTCGTGGACAGGTTGACGAAGTATGCACACTTCTTTGCCATTCCTATCACTTATACTGCAGCTCAGGTTGCATAGTTGTTCTTTCGTGAGGTATTTCAACTTCATGGGTTGCCCAGGAGCATTGTCAGTGATAGGGACAGCAAGTTCCTCAGTAATTTTTGGCAGGAGCTTTTCAGGTTGTCAGGGACAGAGCTCACACCCAGTACAAGTTATCACCCCCAAACTGATGGTCAGACGGAGATAGTGAACAAGTGGGTGGAAGGATACCTCCGAAACTATGTTTCAGGGTAGCAGAAGGCATGGGTTAGGTGGCTTCACATGGGGGAGTATTGCTACAATTCCACTTACCACATGTCCATCCAAATGTCACCCTTCATGGCATTGTATGGTTATGAGGCACCGAGCTTTGTTGATTTACTGTTTGGTGATAGTAGGGTGCCGAAGGCCAAAGACTTCCTTTAGGAGAGTCAAGATATCATGAGGGCATTGAAGGAAAACATACAGAAAGCCCAAAATCAGCAGAAGCAGTATGTAGATCAGCAGAGGATTGAACGATCATTTGAGGTTGGTGACATGGTTTACCTCATGCTACAGCCTTATAGGCAATCTACTCTCAAGAAGAGTGGAGCAGAGAAGTTGAAGCCACGGTATTATGGACCCTTCAGGGTCACCAGGAGGATTGGTGAAGTGGCTTATGAGTTGGAGTTACCAGTAGGGAGCAGGGTACATAATGTGTTTCATGTTTCTCGCCTCAAGAAGGCACTGGGGCACAATGTGACACCTTCAGTTGAGTTGCCTCCTCTTGATGATGAGGGGAAGTTGATATTGGTACCCGAGGCAATCATTGACACCAGGGATCGCAAATTGAGGAGGATTATCAGAGAGTACCTGGTCAAATAGAAAAACCTGTCGATTGAGGATGCTACGTGGGAGAATGAGCCGTTTCTAGAGCATCCTGAGCTGAGATTGCTTGAGGCAAGCAATCTTAGGGGGGGCGGACTGTAATGTCCCCTTCTAGACACATGGTTAGTCCATCATGGATTTCCCGTGGGCTAGCAGTTTGGTTAGGGAACTGTGGTTAGTTTGGCTCTGGAGGTCCTTGGCAGTGACAGAGTCTTGATTCGCTTTTAGTGGATCCAGTTGGCATCCTCGTGGTTGGTTCAGTGGGCTCTTCGCCGTTACTTACTATTTTGAGTAAGTTCAGGTACTGTGTCAGTTTAGTATTTTTAGAGTTGGATTAGATGCGTTTCGTCGAGACCTTTTCGGCGAGCTAAAGATCAGTGAATTTCGACATCGTCTTCATACTTATTTTAAAGTCCGAAGATTTATTAATTTATATTAATATGGACTTTATTATATTTTTGCCAGCAAAAGTGAAATTAATGAAATGGAGACATAAAGTGAAAGTAAATTGTTATTCTCCATCCGTAGGAGACATAAAGTGAAATTAATTGTTATTTTCCCTCCTAATTGCCCAACGCTTATCTTGGAGGAAGATAAAAAGGTCATTTGGAGCTCATTTGGATTATGCTATGTTTTGATATTGTGTATGAGAGCTTTGCTAGGGTTTGGAGTTGGAGATTTTGCATCAGGCTATTGGAGACGGAAACCTCCATTAGTGACGGTATCCCACAGGTGTGCAATACCACCCAACGATGCCATTGACGGTGGATGTATTCGGCATTCACAAATGTGCTGATAATAGAGATATTCGAAGAGTTGCTGAGCTGAATGTGATATTCTTTATGATATTGTCATTTGCTGATTAAGAAGGGTTGTGTAGGCAGATTTCAGAGTGTTTGTGGTAGTTTTCTTGCTACTGATATACACTTCCAGCCATGGCCGTACACATCCAGGCATGAAGTTGGGAGTTTGAGCTTCATTTCTCTTTGCGGGCAGCTTCTATTTTGCATTGTATGAGGCAGCTAGGGCCACCTATATTGCTGCTATTAATATAGGCATGATATTTTCTATTCCTTGGAGTTTGGAGTGATTCTAGCTATGCCCATTTGTTGGTCCGGCTACAACAAAAATATCAAAGTGCAAAACTTGACATGGGTATGTAACGATAATTAATATTTGTGGATTTGATGATCTGGGTCATTGTTTGTTTGTGCAAATTCATTGTACTTTTTTTGGGTTTTCTATATATGCTCTATATTGTATGCTACAGCAACACAACTGCAAGAAAACTGAAAACTCCTTCTGCATTCTTCTGTCTAGTCTGAAAGATCATAATAAAAATTAATAAAAATCACACATAAAATATCTTTAAAAATATACAAACAGGTACGGCACATTACACTGACAAAGTGAGAATTGATCCTTTATCATGTGAGGATTTCAGGGTGGATAACATGCTTTGGAGAATTTGCTACAAAGGTGGTCTTACTCCTTTCTTGGAATGTCTAAATGGCTTTGATGAGAGTTTGTCAGTGCAATTCGCCATGTCCTAGGACTTGAGAACTGTCCAGGTGGGTGAGGTTCAATTTGAGGTTAGAGAGGGCATCATAGCCCAAGCCATAGGCTTGTCCTACACTGGGAAGCGCCTAAAAAACAAACCAAGGTTTAAGATCCTAAAAGCATGAACCTATTCTATAAAGAAGATGAAAAGTTGGTTCGATTGCAAGGTGGCTTCGAACATGCCAGTCTCATCCTGCCTTGGGATAAGGTGCACCTCTTCTGATGAAATATGTGACCCTTGAGGGTCATTTCAAATGTTTTTTATCATTACCATTATGCCCTCTTGAATCACTTTCGTCACAAGGTCCTTGTCTATTTCTCATTCTATTTGTTCTCTTCACTTGAAGCTTCTATGAAATTGGCCAAAATGGCTTATGCCAGTAATCCCATTGTTGTTGCCATTCCCCTGCATTATGGCTTAATATTTCAGCTTTATTAGTTCCATCTTGCACTCCTTCCCCCCAAACCCATCAAGGCATGTTTGATTGAAGAGGTGCAAGATGACTAGCCTGGTGTAAATGTTAACCTTGTTGTTAAGGTTGGGGCTAGTCCTCCTAAGGAGATGGTGGATAGGTCCCATGTGGAGGCCCCCCCTATGGTTTACGGGTCCCCTTGGATTCTGTGGCCCACACTGTTGGTCCTCTGAGCTCCCGATCCAAAAAGAAAACCCAGAAGTCTACTAATTCTACCTTGAACATCAAGAAGAATGTGTCCACCACCATGGCCCCATCTGCTAAACCCTCCTCTCCTAATGCTAACACCCTATCTGGAACCCCCATAAATTCTCCCCAACAGGCTGTTGCTAAAGGGTTATGTGATCTCAAAAGCAGTCCTTCCCACTCTGGTGATAGGAAGTGAGATAAGAGGAAGGACAGTCTGTCTGGGGCTACAAAGCTTGTAAAGAACAAAAAACACAAGGGTTATGTTTCCCGTGATGCAGAGGTGGTGGTTGAGGAATCTCCTACTTAAAATATCCATAAAGGTGATAATAGGGAGGTGGAGAGAATTGTTTTGAAGGAGAAAGGCATGACTCATGAGGAGGATAAGAAGTTTAGCAGTGGCACTGCCTCTAGGAGACCCAGTATCCATAGGTCAAGTAGGCTAGCTGGTATAAAAAACCCTGTGTCGAAAATAGTAGATTACTCAAGTACTTCTAAACCTAAAGAAGAGGTGGAAATTAAGGAGGCTAAACTCACTTCGGAGCAGCCTGATTTTTAGGAAGGGGCCAGTTTATTTAAGGAACTCAATAATTCCTTTTATGGCATGGAGGATGAGGAAACTGAATCGGATTAGAATGAAGTGGAGACTTTTGACAAAGTTATTGTGAGTTAGGATGGGTGTGGGTGTTGTAGTCTAGTCAAAGGTGAGATGGCTGAGTTGAAAGCGAGGATGGACACTCTTGAGGACAAGATGAGAATCATGGCCAATGTGTGCTCAAAGGTCACTCACTGGGCTGCTACTTCCTTAGTTGTGCTCCAAGATATTGAAGGTTCCAAGCATGGCTCTGCTTCAAAGACTGTTGTTAGTATTGATGAATTGTTTGGTTTTCTCAAGGAGGAATGGAACCAACTTCTCAAGTAGTTTTTGTTTTTGGTTATGGTACTAGTTATTTTGTAAAAACTCTATTATATTTAGCTTCTGTTAGTGTGTTGTCTTTCTCTGTTTCTAGCTTGTGGGGCCTATTTTGCTACCGGTTGTGGATTTTTGTTAAAGGGATTTGCACCCTAGTTTTGCAGCTTACCATAATCAAAAACATTAATATGACCTTATACTTTAATGTACATGTAATTGTATTTTCATCTCACAATTAGAATTTTGACTAACAATTAGAATCAGGACTTGCAATTAAGACATGTAATTGTATAAATTTTTCTCTTATCTAATTAGAATTAGTACTTGCAATATTACAATTAAACACATGATAATTTTAAGTATTAAATATGAGATATGAAATAAAAGTTTGAATATAGATGCATATTGGACATTCAATAAATACTAAAATAGTCTATGAAATAGATGAAATAATCTATAAGATAAATATTCAAATAATAGTAGTCCATGTAAAAAATAGTGAAATAGTCACAGTCTATGTTCAGTCAATACTGAAATAGTCACAAGATCTGCATCAAATAAACACTCTAATACACGTGCAGTTTGAACATGAAATAAATATAACAAATTACACCCTAAGTTTTATCATCATCCATTTCAAGATGCCTTTTGGTTCCACATGACTCAAAGGGCGGCACCTGCTGTGCACAAGAAAAATAATCTTCAAATCAATTTTAATGTCAAAATTGCATGTATATTATTTAAATCAAATATTTAAAACCAAACCATAAAATTAATTTTTTAAATCTAGACTTGAAAATGTGTAAGCATAACACAATGTGCTCATAATCTCTCATGTCATGCTCGCCTACAACAAATATTGATTCTACCACACTAAAAGTTTGTGTTGCCAAATCCTATATTTAAATAAAATATGAATTAGGCCAGAGTATAAATACAAAATGCAAGGTCATGATAAAAGACTTACAAATTGCATAGGATTTAACTATAGGACCTAAAATATAGTAGATGACTCGTGCATCTATGTAGGCTTATCAATGGTAGGATTTATTGAGCCTGCACCTATATTGCTCTCATCCTGCATATATATGTACATGTATATATAAAAATTCAACTCAACAAGAATTTAAAATCATGAAATTATACTTGAAGTGAATTTAAACTAAAAATGTACAATTTTAAGCTACACACCAGGTAATATGAAATAGGTATGGATGATGATGGTGGGCCCGAATGGACTAGTTGGCTTGACACAAAAGTGTTAGGACCTCCCATCTGCTAAATTAAAAGGTTCATCACATTTTCATATTATTCTATAACTATTAAAATATATCCAATTTTAATCTAGAGACTAATTTTTAAACACACGTTGTATTTAATGAACGAGCTAGATAGTTAAGGGCAATTTATACCTCTACTGTATAAGGTCTACCCATCTCTACAGTCGTCGACACTAACTGGTCCAACCGAGATGTAGTGGATGATGGAGTCATCTGTACCAATCAACACAATATAAAAAATTTATTAAATAGATTGATAATTGATAATTGGATCTATATTTTTATATTTAATTTTATTTTATTAAATCTAGCATACATACAGAGTCCATAGGAGTGAATAATGTATCTAAAAAGGACCAACTCCATCTCCTCCAGGCTCTCCAGGATTGACTTCATTTGCCAAGCGGGTAGCTTGGTCAATTAAGTTTCCTGAGAGCGACGACAAAGCTCCCAGTGACAAGACCACTATGTGCTGGTGAAAGCGAATAGGAATAGAGGGAGAAGAAGGAACAATAGCTATAGAGGGTAAACATCGATTTGGAACGACACGTGCCCCTGGTCTATGTTGTGGCATGCTGCGACCCACACCCTGAAATGATCTCATATCAAAATAATTGGGCTTTAAGCCCATTACAAACTTAGCCCATAATTTTTCAAAAAATATAAAGGAACCTCAAATTTGGCATGTGGTGGATGGTCAAAGACCATCCACCACCACTCCCAAAAGTTTTTAGTTATCTTATGATGTGTGCACCATTTTATTTAAATTGTTTTTTTATTTGGTGTTATTGGCTGACCTGTGGAGGGATCAATGAAAATGAGGCAATAGTATTTTTTGTAATATATAAATAATTGATTTCTTTATAAGAGAGACCATCCTTATAAAACCGCCTCCTCTCTTCCTGCCATGAATGGAATGTGTCTAAATTAGTATGAATAGCTCTCACTGAATCAATAATAGTTTGCATCGTAGATGCAAACCGTGAAATGTATTAATGTTTTCGTCGATGCTTTCTCGCAAGCGAGCCTCATCATATGGTGGGGGTGGGGGTGGGGGTAGGGATTTTTGGGGGGTCAACCATGTATAAATTAGGTAGAAGTAGAGCTGCAATTATAAAAAATAGTTAAAATTGAATTAGGAATTGGAAATATATATATTAAATTGCATGTACAACATGTGTTTAAATACATATATTGAAAACTTGGAAATAAATAAATTTGCGTGGTGTAAACAATACATTAAAACATTTAATTACATAACAATGTACATATATATGTTCAACCAAGTGACCTTTTCCAAGAAAAAATTAAAAGTTAGAAAATGTAAATCAAAATTTGTGTTTAATTCCATAAATATATTTTCCCTTAAATAAATACATTTTGCAAATAAATACATGATTGCAACTGCAATTACAAAAAGATAAATTTAAATACATATCACCATATGGAGTCTAAGGTTTGCCAAGAAAATTCCTAGATAATAGCACCAATCACTTCCTTGCAAAAAAATGTCATTTAATTGGATAGAAAAGGGTGATAGGTCCTTTGAGGAAGATCACAAGTTAACATTTGCACCTATACTTGTAGTGCTAGATATGGAAAATTATTTTGTAGTTTACACAATTACAACCAAGAATGGAAATCATGAGATTTTAAAAATCATTTAAATTGTCTCTCACATTCATACGACCCTTTGATAAATTCTAAGACCGAATTGGACCAATTGCCTATAGGCTAGCTTTGCCCCACACTTGGAAAAGATATATAATATTTTCCATATATCTATGTTACAAAAATATGTCTTTAACCCCACTCATATGATTGATTGGTCTCATATGCAAGTACACAATAGCAATCATTTCTAAGTAGAGCCAATCAAGATCCTAGATCATCGCACGTTGACACTATCAACATGGCATTGAATAGGTTAAAGTACAATAGAATCAATATCATCCTAATTTAGCCACCTAGGAAGCTCGGCTGAAGGAATGTGGTAACTATATCCAAACCTATCTTTAAAATTGGATTTCAAGGATAAAGTCCCCTAGGGAGTGAATGTAATTCCCCTTTTGTTCCTAAACTTGTAAAGGGCTAGTTATTAGATGGGAATTTTGAAGACCATATAACTAATGTCATATGTAAATTTCCTTAAGGATTAGTCCTAAAAATGGATAGTGATTTTAATATTATCAATATGCTAAAGATGATTGATGAGCATTTAATTGAGAATTTTAGTCTTAAATTTTGGATTAAATAATTAACATAAAAATTGTTACATAATAAGGATGGATGACATGTTTTTTTGGCAAAATATTTTTATTTCTATAATGATATTCAAATGGATTAGACTAACACCATTTCTAATGATGTCCTAACAAATCTACCAAGTGTTCAAGCAATTGATGAAGCAAAGGGGTTGAACAAGCTAAGGGGGGTTTGTGTTTTCACTACGAAACCTTGCCAAGTGTGTGTGAGTGATAGTTTAGCTAGACATCAGTTGAAGGACTAGGTGTCAAAATCCTCAAACAACATGAATAAAATGATTGAAAGAAACAACAATGGAATCAAACCCAATGATAATACATGGGAGTATACAAGCCTAGAGAAGATCATGTCCATAGGTAGAAGTGACATCACCTATTAGACTGAACTACTAAGTGAACTACCCTAATTGACCACTAGGGTCCTAGTAGGAAGAGCTCAAAAGAGTGCATAAATAGTAGAAAGAGCCTTGTTGAAGGTTGTTGAATTTGAGAGCACTACTATGAGTTAAGATGAAGAGAAAGGAGTCAAGGAAGGATATAAAAAGGTATAATTTCTAGCCAAATACTGGTGTTGATGAATTATAATGAGTATGTCAATGCAGGATCTTGATGCTATTAAATTAGAGTCATACACATCATCTCCTTTAGCCTCTTAGATATCAAATTAGCTACCTCATTCCACTAGAAAGCATCCTTTATGAAAAGTGTTTTGAGGGGTATTGCTATGTAGCCATAACTCTTTACAAATATTATATAGTATCCTATGAGTCCTAAGAATCCTCTCAAGTTCTTAAGGGTTTTAGAATAGGCCACTCCATAATAGCCTTGATTTTACTGGGATCAACTTTACTCCTTAACTAGTCAATTATACTTGGCAACTAGGATGATGTAGATGATGTAGATCATCATATTCATTCAACCACTTCATCCTAATTTTTCCAACCAAATCTAGCATCCATCCTAATCATTCCCTTGCATCATAATCGTCCATCTAATCATCTCATCCCAATCATCTTTTTCATCCAATCAAGTTAATTCCTAGTCATCTTACTCATCCATTATTCACCTATCCTAATCATTTCTCTTATCCATCTCATATATCTAATCATTCATTTTCACTTATCCTAATCACCCTATTTTATCCTAATCATTTCATCCCTCTTATCATAATCATCCAACCATCTCATTCCAACAAATCCTTTCATCCAAGCTAATCATCCCTTAATCATTTAACCATGTCCTAATCATCCTACATCATCATCCTAGTTCTAACATAATCATATATTCCATCCATTATCCTAAATCCACTACCATAATCCAATATCATCTTACATCATTGTCTTAATCCAACTTCATCCATTTGTACTACATTATCCACAATTGAAATTCATTAATCCTCATCCTATCCTGTCATTCATCATTTCCCTAATTGTCCTCCATCCATTTGTCACCCTAATCCACATCATAATCTAATCATCAAATCTAATCATCAACCTTAAGCTTATCCTCCATAAAATTCTAATATGATTCATTTATCCACTTAATCCCATTTTAACCATCCATCATCCAATCCAATCAATTTTATCCTAATTATCCATATCATAACCCAAATCATCCTAATCATTCAAATCCTATCCCAAACAAATGCCCACTTAGTAATGGTTGTTTGTTATGAAAAAGTATAATGTCTTTATTGCCCATGCTTATGGACATTTTTTAATTATTTTAGGATAGTGGTTGGATGGTCACAAATAATAATCCTCGTTCAAGCCTAGTACATCATCTAGAGTTTACCTTCTCCCTCCATTACTCTAGATGATAATTTTTAGAGGTAGGTAGGTGTTTTTAAGTGCATTTTCCTACTTTTTTCAAGTTTTCCTCTATGTTTTAAGGTTAAAATTTAGGTTTTAGGGATTAGGGTAAAAATTAGGGTTTAGGGATTAGGGTAAATATAGTTTCTTAATAGTTTTGAAGCCTACAATTCAATTTGTTGTGAATGTGCATTGTGTGTGTGTGTGTGTGTGTGTGTGTGTGTGTGTGTGTGTGTGTGTGTGTGTGTCAGTTACATTAGCACTATGTGTGTGCATACCACAGGATAAGTTTTTGTGTTAACCATGAATTTTGTGAGTCTCATGAAGTGAGTTTGAGTTGTGATTCTTGTGTTCAAGTGTGGTCTAGTTTTTCTTGAATGTGTGTGAGTCGAAGATAAGAATGACTATGATTTGAGACCTTAGCGAATTGTACAAGCTACCCTTACAGAGAGTGGAGCTCTATGGTCATCTACATAATAGACCTAGATGTAAGTCACTAACATATATCATGCACATAAGAAATTAACATGACATAAAAAATGTGTTATCCATGTTCACACCTATAAACTAACTATGTAGTGCTAAATCATAACTTTACATAAACTAGACGCAAATTATAATACTATTTGCATGCATTTCAATTATCACTTACAAATGATTATTGTTTCTATAAACCATAGTAGTAGGAATAACTTCATTAATAAGAATTAAACAATTGAATAAGAAAACTAATCAAGGGTCAAATAGAGGGTAAGGTTATTCAATTTTTTGAATATTTGAAGCTCTCTATGCATAAATATTTAAATAGAGGGTTTTGGGTTTATGATTTAGGGTTTACAGTTTAGGGTATAGTGTTTAGATTTTGGTATTTAGGGTTTAGTGTTTACGGTTTAGGTTTTACAACTTAGAGTTTAGTGTTTTCAGTTTACGGTTTAGGGTTTAAGATTTATAGTTTAAAATCATCAAAAAACAACTAAATATGTATCTAAAAAACACTTAGGGTTTCAAATGAAATATAAACTAAAAAAGCCAAAAAATAATAAAAAATAACAAACCACCTACCTGGAATAGCAGACAATCAATTTGGAGAAGGCAGGGGGAGGTCCTGGAGGCGTGCAGTGGGGGTCAAGCGATGTGGGTACCCATTTTTCGTTTCTATTTCCATCTCCCTTCCGCAGTCTGTGGCTGTTAAAGTGAGCTCATAGGCTTGTTTCAAAAAAAACTTTTAGAAAACAGGTGCCCATTTAGAAACGAGTACTCATTCCTTTTATGGGCACCTGATCCTAAACGGGAGCTCATTCCTTAATGGGCACCTATTTAGGATTGAGCTCCCATTCCTAAAAGGGCACCAGTTATTTTCAAAACGGGTGCTTGTTTTAATCACTTTTTTCCTTGCGTGAAAAACTTCTGTAAAATGTAGACCCATCTTTATGCACTCGCCCAAGGAGCTTTTCGCCTAGATATGGACGTGAGTTCATGGACCTAGATGAGATTGTTCTTGGAAAGAGTCATTGCAACTTGGTGTATCTTGGAGGAGCATTCTCATTCTCACTCTTGGTCTACTCAGTGGATTATCTTCTAATAGGTATTGCCCATCCTATTTTTAGATGTATTTGTCTTTATGCTTTATCTTCTCATGGTTATGGATCTTGAGCTACAATTGTTGGTTCTGGAGGGTTCATTTGAGGGATGTTTGGCATGATTGTTGGTTCTGGAGGGTTCATTTGAGGGATGTTTGGCATGGTTATCTTCTTATACATATGAGTTTGATTTACGATATCATTTATGTGGAGTTTAGGAGATGTGATTAGGCTTATTCCTAGTTTTGGGAATGGATATTTGAGTTGATCTTCCTTGGTTTGAGAGGCTTACATCCATGTTGTCATTACATGATACATATGTTGATTTGATCTATGAGATTGAATGGTTGGGTGTTGTTAAGTCATTTCATTTGGGTTTGTAAAGAAGATCATACTTGACACAGCAAGTAGCACTTTGAGGTGTTAGTAGGACATGTTATGATATGATTTACAAGTTTTCTCTCTTTGTTTTATGGCTACTTTTTGGAGGTTCATGTTCATATGGTTGGACTTGGGAGAGTTATGGTGACATGTTGTGAGGGAGTATGCAGTGTTTTGTGTTGCATGTGTGGATCATTGTGATTGTTCTTGGTACTCCATGGTTGATCATTTGCCACACCTTGGTTTGAGTGTTGATTGGTGGACTTGATATGCCTTGATCTATTTTCAGATTTGACATTACTCATGTAGTGGGAGTTCCTATATATGTATGTTCTACATTGACAAGTTTTATGCAGAGAACTTGTGATTGTAGTATATAGGTTGGATATGTTGCCGGCATAAGTCTACTGATGTTGATTGATACCTAGGACGTATGGATGGTTGGATGTATTAGCATATGATGTGGGTGCTATTTCCAGTCATGTGGGTTTTTACCTTTGGCAGCAGCTTGGAGCCTTTGTTATCACTTGGATTTGATGCTTGTGTTCTTTGGATTGGTGCATCTTCACCTTGGTATGTTCTTTTTCTTCCATAGGTGACATGTTGGAGGATGAGACGAGTTCTTTCTTGAGATGATTGTCACCTTGGTTTTATTGCAGATATCTTGATGGAGCACAAGAGCATGCTAGAGATTCATGTGGTTTCATGTATGGCTATTGTAACGCTACTTTTCCCCAAAGTTATTTAATTATTTGTAGCGGATTTATTATGGTTAATATAAATAGAGAGGATAATATAGAATATTAAGTAATGTGTAAACAACAAAAGTAAATTACAACATTGATAATTTAATAAGATCTCTAATGTAAATCATTAACAAGACAAATTGGATAACATAATCACATATATATAATATTCCCCATATCTTTATTAACAATAAGTTCAATACTTATATGTGAAGCACTGAAATGTTGTTATACGACACTTAGAGGAATAATCACAAGTCTCGGCTATTCCCGACAAAGAGCACCCTCAGAGGAACCGATTCTTACATAGAACCAACCATGCCTCACAGCATAAAATAGAGCCCTGGTCAGGACACTCCCTGGTGTACATTGTACCCCAAGTTGGACACTCTGTGTGCCCCTTCTCCAAATGCTCAGTGCCTAGCCCAAGACCCTAATTCTCACTCCTTTGCGCCCTCTGAATCCTGTATACTTTCCTATATACTTTCCTCTATCAAATCTATAATCCTTTTCCTTCGTGATTTCTTGCCTTTCTTTTCTTTACTTCCTTGAGTGTTCTCCCTCCCCATTTCAAGTCTCACACAAATGCCTTATATAACCTTTTAAGGGTGATTTTTAAACCATCACATCTTTTCACAAAGGTTGTCATTAATAATGGTTTAATAAACATAATACATCCTTCCTTTTAAAAGGGGTTTTTCATTATTATTTATTTATTTCCCTTTTAACCAAAGGATCATAATATCCTTTATTTTAAGAATCATTGCATCACAAAACAAAACATTCCTAGGTGCCATAAATTCTAAGAATCGTTGCATCAAAGTTTGACAATTTTTTGCTCTTAGGACTTTTAAAAGACTCTCTTGGTCCAATGTAGCTCAGAAGGATTGGGAGACCTAGGGAATGAGTGAGACCTCCACTAGCATTCATCTACCCACCTTCACGTGTTGGTACTGTCAATTGAGTCCCATAAGGTTTGGTCCCACAAGATTGCTTGATATGATTTTGGATGCACATGGATGTTCTTGAAGTCTTGGTTGCATGAGCATAAGGCCTTCAAAATTTTGAAGGTTCTACAGTGATAATGATGGCATTTTTGGGTCAAAATAACTTTGTGGCATGAGTGGAGTATAAGGACCTAAGGTTTAGTTACCCATGGCAACTCACCAAACCTAGAAAGGAGGTTAATATTGATGTTACAATGCTAGTACTATTGTTATAATAGTGTTGTGGAGTCTATATTATCTGTTCTTCCATAAGGATTTCTTTCTCTTAATTAATTGCAGCAATACATGAAAATTTCTCTTAGAGACTAATCTTTCTTCGACCAATTTATACAAAACTCACCATTGAAGACGTCGCCATCAAAAAACAGGGGAGATTTTGTTGGAACTGGTAATGAAACGTCGGACTTCACATCCTAACAAGATTGTCCATGCCTAAGGGCTTATTGTTGTAACAATCAGGGAGAGGGAGAGGGAGAATGGACAATTTCTATGCACCGGGGAGGAATCAGCTGTTCGTGCCGGGGCCTGTAAACATCCCGGAGCCTGTATTGAGGGCTTTGAACAGAAACAATGAGGATTATCGCTCCCCTGCTGTGCCTGCTCTTACCAAAACTCTTCTTCAAGATGTCAAGAGAATTTTCAACACTACCTCTGGAACTGCTTTTTTAATTCCTACTACAGGTGCCTTCGCTCTCTTTCTTCACTACATTAGATTACCAAGCCTTTTCTTAATTGCGTTTCTTTTCCCAGCATCTGTTACTGTTCTTGAAATTCTACAGGCTAGGTTATGTTACAACTTAATTAGATCAAGGCAAGTTTCTAATTAAATTTTCCATTTCTCAAGAATTTCGTCTAAATAATTTTAGGGGTTTTTAAGGTTTTCTTAGAATTCTAATAGCTGTTTTTTTTTTCAGAACAAAACTTTATAAATTAAATTTTCAACTTTTTAATTTTAATTCGTACAATTTTTTATTATCTCAAATGATTTTAATTGGTAATAATTATTTTATTGTTGATTAACTTATATTATTAATAATTACACAGTGGTTCTACTTAATATATGTATTTGTTATTGTTAGTAAGAAAATATATATTTACATGTTGCAAAAAGTTTTTCTTTAAAGATTCAAAGAATAAAGATACTGTATTTAGGGTTTATATTTGATGATCATCATAAACTTTGCAAACTGTAAAATACTTTTCTTTTTAAATGAATGGTGAAATGGTTATCTAAATTGTTTTTTTTTTTAATTATAATAAGAATATATACAGTATCTTTGAGGGTTCTTACTTTTAAATTTCTTATATAATTGAAAAAAATGTTTATGCTCTGTATAGATCCTTTAGTTTGTAACAATTATGAAAAAAAATGATAATATCATTAAAAAAATATATCTATATGCGGAGAGATATCTTCCAATTTGTTGGCATTTATAAATTACTTGCATTAGAATATTTGATATGCTCACATGAGTTAATTTAAAGAGACTATGCTGCAAGACTTTTCATATTCTTCAAACGTAATAAAGATTTCATTCCATAACTTCCCAAGTTTTTTTATTTTTCTATCCATTTGGCTTCCACGAATTTATTTATTTTTTGTTTAATGTGATAAAGATTTCATTCCATAACTGCCCAAGTTTTCTAGTTTTCTATCCATTTGGCTTCCACAAATTTATTTATTTATACATTTTATGAATTTTGTTTACATAGAATTTGAA
Organism: Cunninghamia lanceolata; assembly: GCA_027924645.1. Lineage (NCBI taxonomy): Eukaryota > Viridiplantae > Streptophyta > Pinopsida > Cupressales > Cupressaceae > Cunninghamia > Cunninghamia lanceolata. Next base: position 849,988 of record BSBN01001602.1, on the reverse strand, counting down.
TCTTAATTGTTTCTCACAGCATAATTAAACTAATAAGTAATCATGAAATCATATAAAATAACTTAAGCCACCCAGTCAAATCTGATGAGACTTAAAAATCTACTTTAAATGTGTAGTGATTCATTCTTACTTCCTTCAAAGGGTAGCCTTGAAGGTTAGTTTTTTACCCACAATCCCTTTCTAACTGAAGCAAAGTTCATAATTTTCTATCATTTATGGTACCAAAGGCAAAGCTCTGAAATTCTTTTCTATTTGAGAATGACATTCCAGAGAAGAGAGTACAGTAAAGTTTAACAGTTGAAATGTAAGATAGTTTAGTTTTTTTTTTTAATAATTTTTTTATCCATTTTAATCTAAAAGAGCTATCTAACAATATTATGAGTTTAATCTAGAAGAGCTATCTGACAATATTATGGTCTGTGGAAATTTAATGTCTTTATAATCCAAATGTTTATTATATAGGGCATTTCAAATTGAAATAACAAATAACATACGGGTTGTTTTCTTTTTTATCAAGAATAGAGGCTCTTGTGATGGGAACTTGCTTTTACCATTGCTTTGTAAATGAATGATATATGTAATTAGCTTCTTGGATTTACCAGTTTACTATGTTGTTAATTACATTTAATTAAAGGTAAATATCATAGAATTTTTTATAGGCTTTTAACCAGACCTATGAACAGGACAGAGATGGATTTTTGAAAGCCCCCAAACCCTATAATTAGTGACAAGAAATTGTTTTTTAACAGGGAGTTTATGAGCACATCTGTTAGTGATCCATGGTGGAGTATGAGGAAGGCTAAGTTAGAGCAGCTTTTGTAATCATAAAAGTAATGGAGATAGCATTTTGTAATTTGTTTGAATTTGATTGAATCAGGTACTGGTGCGTGGGAAAGTACTCTTACAAACACACTCTCACCACGAGATCGAATAATCTCTTTTGAGCTGGGGCAGTTCAGTCTATTATGGATTGACCAAATGCAACGTCTCAACTTCGATGTTGATGTTATAAGGTCAGAATGGGGAAGAGGGGCTAATCTTGAAGTATTAAGTGCAAAGCTTGCACAAGATAAGGAACACAAAGTAAAGGCTATCTGCATTGTACACAATGAGACTGCAACTGGTGTCACCAACAATTTGGCAGATGTACGGAGAATTCTTGGTAAGAATGGAATTACACAATGCTTTGTATGCTGAGAGGAAGAACTTCTAGAACAAATTGTGTTTAAACATCCAACGTTTAGGATCTGAGAAAAAATAATTGTGATTGTGCAGATGATTGCAAGCATCCTGCATTGCTTCTTGTGGACGGTGTGTCTTCTATATGTGCTTTAGAGTTCCGCATGGATGAATGGGGAGTGGATGTAGCACTTACTGGTTCTCAAAAAGCTCTCTCCATGCCAACCGGATTGGGTATAGTGTGTGCAAGCCCAAAGGCCATGGAAGCAGCAAAGAGTGCAAGGTCATTGAGAGTGTTTTTTGACTGGAATGACTTTTTGAAATTCTATAAGATGGGGACATATTGGCGCTATACACCTTCCATTCAAATGCTATATGGACTGCGCGCAGCGCTTGACCTTCTATTTGAGGAAGGACTAAATAATGTCATTGCCAGGCACCACCGGTTTGGAAGGGCCACCAGGTTTGATTTTCTTGTCTTTGCAGTTTGCAACATCACATGTTGTGATTTTCATAGTCCATTAGATTGATAGGAAAAGTTTTTAGAAAATTTGGGTATAAATCACACTAAGTAATCTTATTCTTCTAATCTTAATGATAGATCACAGAATGTGATATGAAATCGGAATATAAACAAATTAAACACATTTTTTTCCAAAAACTTTTCTTTTCAACATCACATGTTACAACTCTTTTCATTCACCCACTCTCATGTCACTTGATTTGGATCAAGACCTCAGTTTTAACTTCTTAGTTTGGTGAATGCTCAAATTAATGGCACAGCCATGAATCATTTTACACCACTAGTTTAGGCTTTGTTTAAAATGGTGGCTGGCAGGCTTGCTGTAGAAGCATGGGGATTGAAGAATTGCGCTCAAAGAGAGGAATGGTACAGTGACACTGTTACAGCAGTGATTGTTCCGCCATACATTGATAGTGTAGAGATTGTGAAAAGGGCATGGAACAGATACAATTTGAGTTTGGGACTGGGCCTCAACAAAGTTGCTGGCAAGGTGTTCAGAATAGGACACCTTGGGAACCTAAACGAGGTAACCTTTTTCCTTTTCCTTCAAAATATAAGTAATGCGATTTTCTTATAATGTTGGGTTAAATTACTAGGTTTTGGTCTATACTTTCTATTTGTATATTTTTAACAACGATCCTTAAAGATTTTTGTTTGTACCGTTGCAGTTTAATGGCTAGAGTCAATAGAGATGATTTGCAGTGTAATAGGTTTCTGTTGGTTAGTGTTTATGGTTGCCAACAGTATCTAGAAACAGAACATTTATAGGGAATTTCCTCTATGTAAGTGCTAGAACAATTTGCACTTGTATCACCCCTTGATTTCATCTTATTTTGATTACAGTTACAACTGCTGGGATGCCTTAGTGGCGTGGAAATGATATTGAAGGATGTTGGATACCCAGTGAAATTGGGAAGTGGAGTTGGAGCAGCAGCAGCTTATCTTCAGCACACTATTCCATTAATCGCATCTAGAGTGTAACAGTTATTTATATCTTTGTATTTAATCTGAAAATTTCCTGGGATGCCTTAGTGGGCAGAGCTAGGGAAGAGGACCCAGTCACCTGCAGAGTCCAATATACCCTCCATACTGTTGAGCAGCAAGGGCCTCTGTTTTTTCCACTTTTATTCATTACTTGTAAAGTTAATGATTAGTCATTAGTATGTTTTTATCTAATAAAAACATAAAAAAAATTAATTATATAAAAAATTAGTATGTTTTAATGGACAAAAAGTATCTTTTTTCACAAGTTACAATAAAAAAACTAATTATATAATGATATGTAAGATGTACAGAAATACATGACTTGATGCACATATTTGGGGCCAACCTTTTTTGTTGAGTGATTTTAGACAACTCAACATAGACAACTGATGACCTAGACCCCAAACAATACATTCAAGCAATAAACTCATCAATGAATGCATGGTGAAATGTTCAAAGAAATTCAACTTACTGTTTAAAAGCTTGGGAGGTGTGAAATTACCCTGCACGACTACTAGTCCTCTCCCCTACACTTTCTAACATGAACATATATTTTTTGGGGACTTAATCTCAACAAATCCTTTGATTTAACACAATGAAGAGGAGTAAAAATTTTCTTAGTACCACTATTTACTATATAATATGAAATTATACCTCCAATTCTCTTGTGACAAGGTTTATTTACAATCTTTGAAAGATTATAAACAAAACCTATGGGTGCAATTGAATGGTTGGTTGGCACTAATATTTATGGGCTTATTAGTCTTGCATTGCTCATTTTTTGATAAATTTTGACACTCGGTTGTACCTACAAGTATTGTTTCTAGTAGTAAGCAACCCTAAGAGGTTTGAAATAAATGCATAGATTCAACAAATTATTCATTTGTACCTAATCATTCTCATTTATCATGCAATAGATTTGTAGAGCAAAAAATTGCATATTTAGTTCCCCTCTTTGTTTTGCACTCACTTTAGGCTTGTTGATAAATATGTCATCTCAGTGTCTAATTTGAGAGTTACAACACACAAGTTGACAAAACCCAATTTCAATCCCTCTTTTAGCTAATATAGTCCTAGTGATCTAGACCCAAGTTTGATCCCACCCCTTTCCTTACCTTGGACAAAATTGTCATCACAATCTTGTCCCTTCGACATAATAATTGGTGTGATTTCAATCACCCCAATCAATGCCTAATTTCATGATGTAGTCACATATAGAGGAATTTAATGAAAAACAATCTATTCATGTAGCCCAAACATATAAATAAAAACTCAATGAAAGAGTACACAACATAAGCATAGTTCTTAGAAAGAATTTATAAGAAAAAACTGACAGAAAATTAGTATTTCATATAATGCTTTGATATGGTAGAAGAAGAGTACATGCCACAATATTGCATGTCATTAGAATGCATGCCAAGATTACAATATTCAAAGTTTAGATCTTCTAATCCATTCTATCTCCCCATCTCACTCTGCCTTTCTTCAATTCATTAGTCATCTTTTTTATATAGAGTCCTTGGTGTAATAAGGCAATTCGCTAACCAAAACATAGCATAATGCCCTATGCGGCAAGATATAAGATTTGAAACTCAATGATGCTTCCTCCATGAACCTCCCTTGGGCCAATATACTAATATAGAGAAATTCATTTGGCACACAATTTATACATTGGCGTGAAGTCCTAAAATAGGCATCTTTGGCCTAAGAACATGCCGCAATTTACAATAAGGGAACCAAACACAAATTTAACATGTGGACATATTCAAAGTCCTAATACAATGTTACAATTACAACTAGAGGGTCTATGTAGTATTGCATAATAGAAGTAATATATATACCATTGTAGTGTCGAACTGTGGTAGTAGTCAGAATGAACCTTAATGGTGAAAATTGGCCTCTACAATGGAAACAAAATGAATGTGACACTCCAATGTACTTGCAAAGAGAAACAAATTTGAAAGAAATATTTTTGGGTGATGCAAGATTGCTTAACCCTTGAGATGCTCATGCATAAAACATCCTACGCAATAGAATTTTAAGTTGAGTGCTCAAAATTAAGTGGGTGAGAATGGTGTCTTTAGTCACCCAAGTTGGCCTAGTTCAAAAATTCATGTATCGTCCTATGGTCCCTTTCCTCTCCATCTAACAATGTATTCCTTATATTCATTTCTTCAAGTTTTCTTGCTTATGTACATATTCAATCCGTGGGATTCACCTCTAAATCAATATCTTATCACATGCATGCATATTGGGGTTTCTTAAATAACCAAAATGTGACCCAATATATCACTTCAAGATTAGAGGGAAAGGGAATAATTTAATTAATGTGACATGGGTAGGTATTGGGTATTGGAAAGCATGCATAGAAGGGGGTGGTGCATTTATAAGTGGTGTTCCAAATCCTCTATAGATCACTTTGCACAAGTCAATTAGAGGAATTGTCATTCACTATGTTAGTCATGCTAGGGTTGTGAAGCTATCTTTTTTCTACACCACATAGTCTTGTATTGTGTCAAAGCCTTATAATTTCAAAGATGCCTACTTAATCCCAACTCTAATGTAGTTAACAAAGGAAACAATAGTTATACCAAGGTCATGTAGCTTGAGTACAATCCTAACCATGTTTACTAAAACTAATTATTATACACCTTTTAGTAATACCATGACCCTACCTACAAGAATCATTAGGTATCTCTAAAACCCATCCATTATAATTTAAATTTCATATGTATACTATAATTGAGATATCTTTTATTAGGGGGATTTGTTGTTAGAGTTGGTGTGGTAAGGGTTTGTAGATTGAGATGTATATATGGGCTTTTAAATTAAAGTTTTCTACAAGATTATGGTTGGAAGATAAGGAACTAGAAACATGGCAGACCTACTTATAATCATTGCAAGGCCATTGCGGCAACATCTGATGATGCATGGTACCCTTTGAAGGATGATAAAGGCACAAAGACATATGGAAGGACACATCCTTATGCAACTAGAAGCTATATTAGCACCTAACCTCACCGCAATAAGAGAGGGAGAGATCTAAGGACTGAAGGAAGAAAGAGTATAATTAGAATGATGAATTGGTGATCTAATAAATGACACCCAAGCATATATCATGTATATATCTATGCCTGGGTCATAATGTATATTGAATATTGACGAATATAATATAAATATAACTTCCAGTCTTCTTATTGCATCACCCTAGGGTTAATTTTTTTGACATAAATATCCTAGACCTTGGCTTGTATTTTTATTGTCAACATTTGGTTCCATTGTTAGAACCCCAATTTGTTGATGTATAGGAAGGGAACTACATAAACAAGAGAAGGTGCTTGTGGTAAAGAAGAATACTAGGAAAGTGAATATTAATGGTAGATAGGATAATGATGGAAGAATGGGGTGGCACATGCTAGGTGTTAACCCTTAGTGAGAGGTTAAGCACCTAGGGGTGAGGATGGAAAGGGGGAAGATCCAAAAGGACGTGATTGTAGAGACAAATCTAGTTTGATGCTTGGGATGGATAAAATGAGGTTAAGAATGGATAAAACTCAATTAATTTTTTTATGGCAAAAGGAGAACACAAGAAGGGAAGAGAAATTGCTACTGAAATTGAAATGAGATTGGAATAAAGCCAGAAGATTATCATGGCTAAGAAGAAGAAAGAAGGGCTAAACAAACCCAACAAAGAGAATAAAGATACCAAAAAGGAAAAAAAAAGATGCAAGAGGCATCTATAAAGCACACCAAGAGGGATACAACTGAAGAAACCCCTAGATCAAAGGAAGGGGAATGCTCAATGGACATGGAACTCACTAACATAGAAGAACCAGAGCAGTCCATAACCCTAGTTCGAACTACAAAAGAAAAATTGACCAAAATGATAATACAATTAAAGCAATATGTGGCATTGACAAGTATGAAATATGAATAATTTTGGATGAAAGAATCTACTCGTGCAACAGAAGAGGACAAGCTTAGAAGCAATGTCATTTAACCTATAAATGGAAAACCCAAAAGTTGCTTGCCAATGAATATTCTAATTGGTTTCAACCTAGTTTTGAGGATTTGGTAACCCCAATATCCATAAGGAGCACAATAAACCTCTATAATGACCATTGAAATACTGAAGCAAGTAGGTATAATGAGATACAAAGAAGAGAAGAATTTAATAAGTTAACATCTAGTAAAATTTATGAACGAGACGAGGGAATGATAAGAAATATTAACAAAAACTTTGAATTTTCCATGGAAATTTTGGAGATGTTAGAAGAAGACCAACCCAATAATGATAAGGAAGAAAATAACCTTGGTTATTAATAAAGACAGCCTAGTAAAAAATAATAGAAGCTACATTCCCCAAGCTGAAGAGACACTTTGAGGAGGTGAACTCCCCAAACCAAGAGTTACCCACCGTGCCAAATGAGATGAAAAGTGTATCCAAAAAACACATAGATAGTGAATCATTTCTTAGGATAGAGGAAGCAAGAGCAAGAAGTAATTGTGTGAAAGATTTTATAGAGATATTGAGTAGTGAGTTATTTGATATTCAGTCGTCTAGAGACAAAGGTAGAGAAAGAAAATTAGTGAAACAAGAGAGTGGAATTAGGTAGAAGAAGCTTGAAGGAAAAGGAAAAGGAAAACCAAGAACAAAAGATAAATTAGGAGGAAGGATAATCCCCAAACCATAAAGAAAAATAAAAAACACCTTCAACTCCTATAAATATGGCCACAAATAGGACTAAGCTTCATGTATTTGGCAAAGACACTAAGGATGCAAGCAAACATCTCTTTATCATGAAATCTCACTGTAGTAGGGCTAACATTATGATGACCAAACTTGATTATATGAATTCATGGAAACACTCAAGGATGAAGCCTTAAGGTGGTCTATCAGAGAATGTCCAAAGCATGACAAAAAGTTTAGGTGTATGCATTACATAAGTTTAGGCATTATCTATTGTCTTTACAACCCACAAACCACTAAAATAACCTACTAAATAGACTTATTATTTAAGGAAGAATATGATGTTGGTTGTTATTATTCCAAGAATTCAAGTTCAAAATCATGTTGAAACCTAGCTATGCTAACCAAGGGATAAATTACTTATCCAAAATTGAAAATGGGGAAGATTAAGGGCCTATTGAGGATGAAATGCCTAGCACAAACTTGTTTAGAATAAATGTGGTACCTCAAGAGCTAAGTGAAGTGTCACTATGTTAGGATTAAGGTGCCATCAACCTTATAAATCCTATGTATTTATTTACTCCTAATAATATTTTGTAATGCATTCCATAAGGGATGAGAGATCCATTGATTGTGGTAAATATTTATTTACAGTGACAGTAATTTATGACAGTTTTACCTTGGGATAGTAAATAGGTAAATGTGGGGCACCCAAGTCTATTATTAGCTTATGACATGTTGTAAGGAATCAACTAATTTTGGGTAGCCTATTATGACAACCTGTAAGGAGTAAGAGGTTATTTTTAGCTTGTTGTTGACTATTCCCAAGGTGGGCCTGGGATTTTTCCATAATGAAGTGCTACATGTGTGGAGGTGGTTATGATAGGTGTAAGAGTGTCATTAATTCTTGATTTTGTAACCTCCCAATGTGGGAGTTAGATTTTCCCAAGTTTGGGTTCCATATTCTAGTGACTTCTTCTATAAGATTGCATTTCCTATTTAATAGAAGCTTAAGGAGTGTAGAGTATGAATTGTATGTTTACAAGTACATAGGTGTAATTAGATTGGATGTAAGATTAAAGGAAGTGATTAGATTATAATCCTTTTTGACGATACTATAGACTTGTCCTCTTTTCTAGTGGAGTTTTTTCTCAAAAAAGTTTCTCCACATAAATATATGTGTCGTGTAATTATCTAGAGTTTGTTGATTTTTTTTATTGTAAATTACATGTTTTATCTCCATTATGGCATTCTACAGATTAAATTTTAGATTTGCAACATTATTTCATATTTCCATATTGTAGTGGTTTTCCTTCATTTCTAGCATTTGGTATCAAAGCCTAGATAGCTTTACTTCTTAGGTGGAAGAGTGAAGGTTTTATGTGTTGCAATGGGAGTTTTGGTTAAATTTGTTTTATATATTTGTGTGTGGAATCCATGGCTACATTTACATCTCAATTGGACATTGAGAAGTTCAATGGAACTAACTATGAGTTATGGAAACTAAAGATGAAGGATCTCCTTGAAGATAGAGATCAATGGTTAGTTGTGACAAAGGAAAAGAAACCTGATAAAATAGATCAAGATAAGTGCAATAAGATGGACATGAAAGCATAGGGAACAATCTGATTTTGTCTTGGAGACTTAGTTCTATTGAATATAGATGAAGAGTCCACTGCATATTCTCTATGGAAATGTTTGGGTGAGATATACCAAGCAAAGAGTCTGTTAAATAAATTACATTTGAAAAGAAAATTGTTTTCTCCAAAAATGAAGGAAGGTAGTCTGATTATTGAGCATTTAAATACCTTTAATTTGATTTTTAGTCAATTAGCCTCTGTTGATGTTAAGATTAAGGAAGAAGATAAATGCATTATGCTTATTTGTTCTTTACTTGAGTCATGGGAGAATTTTATTCTTTCTATTAGTGCTAATCTCAAAGATCCCAAGATGGATGCTCTTGTTGCAACATTGTTGTCATAGGAAATGAGAAAGAAAGCTATGGATAGCTCATCAGATGCTCTTCATGTCAAGGGAAGGACCAAGGAAAGAGGTAGATCTAAAGGAGAATAAAAGGGTCTTACAGACAAGTCTAAGGGCGGATCTAAAATTCATGGTAAAAATAATAGAGTGAAGTGTTGGAATTGTAGAAAGAGGGGACATGCTAAGAAGGAATGCGGAAATAAAAAGAAATAGTGGGATTGCTCCACAAAAAATTCCTTAGAAAGAGGTGATGAACTTTCTTACTTTCTACATGTAATATTGTTTCTAACGAACATTGGTTGGTTGACTCAGTATGCTCATATCATATGACTCCTCACAAGGAGTGGTTTTCCACATATGAAGAATATGATGGAGGTGAAGTCTGTCTTGGGGACAACAGTTCATATCTAATAGTTGGATGGGGCAAGGTGCAATTGTGCTTCAATGATGGGAGGATAAAAACCCTCCTTGGTGTTTTACATATTCCTAGATTGACTAGAGATTTAATTTATGTATCTAAGTTGAATGGTTCAGGAATTTATGTAACATTTGATAATCATGGTTGTAGATTGGTGAGTGGGAGCTTGATGGTAGAAAGAGGGATAAGATTAGGAACTCTATTTCTAAGGCTAAATTCCACTACTTTATGTAAATCCACCTATGTGACTGAAAAATTTAAAAATACATGTATGTTGTGGCACCGTAGATTAGGCCACATAAGTGAAAAGGTTTTGAAAACTATTATGAATAAAAATTTGATTGATGGTTTCTCCTATTCTAATGAGTATTTTGATTTTTGTGAGCATTATGTGTTTGGGAAACAAAACATTGCTTCATTTCCTTTAGAAAACAATAAAGCAAAAGTAAATTAGAAATTATTCATGTGAATGTTTTTGGACTTGCGGATAATGATTCTTTTTAAAAATCTTGATATTTTGTGACCTTCATGTTGAAATGCACTGGACAACTGAGAGGGGGGGGTGAATCAATTGTCACAAAAACTTAACTTCATATAAATGTACCAAACCATCAACTACTTAATTACTGATAATCAGATTTAACCATGAAAGCATGAAACCATAGACTTAATTCCAATCACACATTCAACTCAGGAGACAATAGATTTTTTATGTGGAAAACCCTATAAGGGCAAAACCATGGTAGGTGTTAGCCCACATAAATATATAAGTTATACCAATACCAAAAAATGGAGGCTCACTGCCTACGGGGCTCACTGCCCAAATTGCTCACTACAAAGAATGGCTCACTGCCAAAGGGTGGCTCACTGCCAAGGGATGGTGAACTAATTTGGTAGCATCTACTCCATGCCTAGGTTCAGTTCCATTGAAGCACAATATACTTTCTTTGCTCTACTCTTCTACACCTTCGCACTTATCTCTTCATTTCCACACACTCTTACATTTTTCACAATTACATTACAAGTCTTTATACAAGTCGTCAACCTTGGAATGTACATCAAGGTCAGCAATACATTCATCAACCGTTGGAACAATCTCCAAGGTCGGCATTACAAAAACATACATAGAAATAGGTCTGGACCTAATAAAGAAATTAGCTAAGGGAAAGATGTAAAGATGTATGCTGATCATGCCACGCCTTAGCTAGGACTCAAACACAATTCTTCACACCACGACACGCTTCTGCAATCTTCAAGGCATCTCCGCAAATAGTGAAATCAACCAAGTCGGCCAAGACTGGTTAGAACACTAGGTCTACTAAGAACATTCTTCATCCACGATCCAATTTTCTCTTTGCGGACCAATCCAAGAGTAGGAACATGATCGGGAGACATCCACAAGCACATTGAGATCATCAAGAACAACCACACAACTTCTAACTAATCTGTCAAGAAGATTCTTCAAACCGGAGCACATAAACACCACTACCAGCTACTGTCATAAGGAAAAGATCGCTTGCAGACCACCAGATCACGAACCATTAGAGTTGAAGGTACATAACATCATCTTAGACTTAACTCTAGAACCATAGACAAAAATACTTCAATGCGGAGGAATGTGGAGCATAACACTTTCTCCCTGTCATCATCAAACATACGGAAAAGTAGTTTTCACTCTGGTGAACATAGCTCACTCAAATCTTCATCTCGGAGGCTCAAACTTGGAATATAGCATCTTTAGACATGCCTTTAAATAAATTCCAATCCACAGACAAAGATATTCATTCTACTAGAAATGCAGAACAATATACCAGACTGTTCTTCAGTAAACAAAGATACTCTTCCATACATTGTTTTCACTAGAAGAGAAAATTTTCTCAATATCAGGCTTTCCAACACTTACATAGGCATCTAACTCATTACAAGCAAGCAACAAAACAAGAGCACAATTGACATCAATGAGAAGACTGATATGTTGACATCAATGACAACACCGATTAGGCACATACTTGCAACACTTCATTGATGATGTTTCAAGATATAATTAAATTTATTTTATAAGACATAACTCTAAAGTTTTCACTAAGTTTAAGGAATTTAAAGTCTTAGTAGAGAATCAATTAGAACATAAGATAAAAGTATTGAGATTTGACAATGGAGGGTAATATTGTTCTAAGGAATTTGATGATTTTTGTAAGCATGCAGATATCATAAGGCAAAAGACTACTCCTTACACACCTCAATGGAATGGGGTTGTAGAAAGGATGAATCAAACCTTAATAGAAAGAGCCAGAAGTATGTTAAGTGATGAACAATTGGATAGCTGTTTTTGGGCAAAAGTTGTGTATTGCTTGTTACTTGATCAACAAATCTCCTTGTAAAGATCTTGATTTGACACCTTATGAAGTGTGGATAGGTAAGAAACCTTCTATTTCACATTTAAGGGTTTTTGGTTGTGAGGCTTTTGTTTGTGTGCTTAAAAAAAAGTGTTCTAAGTTGGGTCCAAAAGCATAAAAATGGAACTTCATTGGATATGGTGAGAATGTTAAAGGTTATAAGCTTTGGAATCCTCTAACCAAAAAATTTGTATATTCTAGAGATGTGATTTTTAGGTAACTTAGAGCTATTTCTAATCCTGAATAGCCAAAATATAAAGAAGGGAAAAAGGTAGTGCATTTTGAATTGAAGAAAGAAGATGCACATAAAGAAGAACAAAATGATGGATTTGAGGATGGAGAGGAAGAAGAGGATTCAAGTGGGAGTTCTAAGAAGAATGAATTTGAATTTACAGAAAAGGTTGAGCATGCAAAAGAATAAGAGAAAGAATCCCTTACTCCACCCTTGAGAAGATCCACAAGATAACGCAATCTAACTGATAGGTATAGCCCACCAGATTTCCATTGTGTATTTGTTTTATTTAGTACCAACGATGAACCTAGATCTAAGAGGGAAGCTCTTCTTGCAAATGATAGTGAGTCTTGGAAACTAGCTAGGTAGGAGGAGATGATGGCTTTAAACTCTTATGATACTTGGGATCTTGTTCATTTTTCCAAATGAAGGAATGCCATTGGATGTAAGTGGGTCTACAAGAAGAAATTTGGAGCAAACAATTCATTGGAAAAGTGCATCATAAGGGGGGCACATTTTATTTTTGCCATCATTTTTGTGTTGTTATATGGAGCCCAATCAGACTTGGAGGTTAAATTTTCCCCACTTTTGTCAACATGTTCCCCCCCAAATTAATTAACGAGGGAATTAGAAGGGGGTGGAGCCCCTCTTGTGGGGCCCAATTATTTATAAAGGTGTCGATAGTTATTTTTTTCTATTGGCTAACATATAAAAACCCTATTTTTGTAACCGACATAAGTCTTGATAAAAAATAGTTGGAGAAGACAGAAAGGCTTAGGGTTAGAGTTTCTGTTGATATTGTATTGTAGCATATTGTAGCGGTATTGAGTTGCAAGAGATTGCTGGTTGTAATCGGTTCTATTTTTTGCTGGATAATAATATAGGACTCTCTGTTGGTGGATGTAACTTGAGTTTGGGTGAACCATGTTAAAATTGTCTCTCATTGTTTTATTTCTATGTATTTTCATTCCTTTGTTTAATCTATGATTATCTGCATTTAATTGATATCTTCTGCATGCTATTCCTAATATTTCACCCATGGAGGAAAATTTTGACAAATTTATAGTCAACAGAAAGATATTTCCATCCTATTCGACATAGCATTGAGACAATTTGTAAATTGTGTTGTTTTAACACATTTTTTGGCCTTTGAAGTCAAATGTATTGCACAATTTTTGACGGGGCATAACTTTCACCCTGATTATCAAAAAATTGGCAAAATCTTTTGACACTTAACAAAATTCAGTAGAGAATCCATCTACAATTGTAAATATTAAGTTTTGGATTGCAAATTTGTAAAATCACCGTGTATTATAAATAGTCAATTTCAACATCCAAACTTAACCACATTGTACCTTTCACTTGTATTTTTTGGGGGGGCCTATGTTTCAACACTAATCATTTTGATGGGGTGTATTGTGTTGTGTCAAGAGTACTTCCATTATGGCGTGTCAAGAGCACTTCCATTGAGTTATGACTAGAACACTTCCACACTTCTTTACGCATTTTTAGTTTGGGGGGCATACTTGCATTTCTGCTTTGATATTGTTGCACATTTGATCATGTCTCTCACACATAATCCATTCCATTTGAGTATTGTTCATAATTATAATAATAAATGAAAAATTAGATGTGGATATTGTGGGATAAAAAGGCATACAAAAAAAGAATGTATGTTCCGTAAAATCAATAAAATGTAACAACTTCTTCTTAATCATGGTATTGCTCTACTTGATCAATATAATCCAACACCTACAAACAAATCATCCAGTCTCACTCAGATATCTTTTCAGAGACCATCATTTGGGGATGACCAATCTAGTCAGTTGACTTGCATTGAGATCTCATCTCCACCATCACTTGATGCTACATTCGAATCCAGAGTTGCTTCCTTGAGAACTTCCAGAGATTCTTTGCAGCAAGACTTCACATGGGATTTGGATTGTATCCATATGGCATGCATTGATATTCCACACATTAGTTCTTCAAACATTATTTCTTTTTCTTTGCCTGCATCAACTTCTATAGTGACAAATTCTGCAGATATTCATGAGTCCACATATTTGAATCAGTCATCATATTTGCACTTGTCACTGAATAGCATTGGCTTGGAGATACTTGAGAAGCCTTTGAAGACATCATGGACATCATCTATGTCTTTGGACCATGTGCATAATTCAAAGACATTCATACTTCTTGCATATTCCTCTCTGGATCACTTGCACACTTATGTGGTTCTCTTTCTTCCCAAAGGGATAAATGTTGTTTAACGTTCATGGATCATCTTTAGCATCCAGTGTTGAGCATCTACTAGCACTACAAGAGGTATTTTGAGGGGAGGCTGCATGGTTTCTCTTCTCATATCAGTTTTGGGAGGAAGCATTTCTTCACATAGAGTTTATTCCTTCTCATTTTCTAGGGGGTTCGCATAGACCTTCTCTCTTTTCTCTCCTATGAGGGGGAAATTGGTGCAAGAGGATACTCCCCTCTTGACAACAAACAATTCACTCATAAACTTACAAAATAGAAATGCTCTGTCCCAATAAACAAAACTTAGATTGCAACACCACATAATCTTAATTTTATTTGATTCAAATGCTCACAAGTATAGAAATCATAATTCAGATCTACAAGTTTAGTCAAAACCAGATTACACAATTTAACTTCTACAAATTCTTCACTATGCAAGGCAATTTAAAGCAAATATATAGATTTCTATTCTCTTTCTTGACTTATCTCTACAATTTCAATTCACATTTCTTTGTTTCCTTGCTCTGGTTGACTCTTCTCTACACTCATTCCCTCATTCCATTGTTCTTTCTCCATTCATCTACTATTCTTCAACGCCTGTCAGCTTGGAAGTTTGTTTTCCTTTGCAAATGTTGACCAAGAATCTTCTCCAATCACTTTTCTCCTCTACTGCACACTTCTTAACTATGTTTTCCTCTATTCTATAGTTGATCACCCCTCTTTTCAATTCATTTCTCTCACTGATTTTTATGTTATGTGTATTTCTATCTGAAAATTTAATTCCTTCCCTCTCTAGCAACGAATTCAACACCAATTTCTTCAATTTCTATATCTTTTTGGACAACGAAAGTTTTTTTCTGTTCATTGGAAGCTTGGGCACTGCATTTCTTCTCCTAAACTCTGAAAAAAATAGTCAATCAAATGAAAAATAATCAAGCCTCAAAGAGAGGTCCAACACTTGGAGTTCCTTTTAACGTTTGGGCATCTAAAACACTTTTAAAATTCCACACCTAAATTTTCTTTTCATCCATTTAAATATGCAAAATCTATTAAATAAAATATTCCTCTAAAGAGAGGTTTCTATTTTCCTTTTAATATAGTTTGGTGCTTCAGATTTCTATATCTTCAAGGACAAATATTACAGACTTGAATAGAATGCATATTCCTAATTTATCCAGAGCAAAAAAAATAGATTCTTCATCTCTGCTAGATCGACACTTTAAAATGCATCAAAAAACCAATTAAAATATCTTGAATATTACCTCATGAAGATGCACAAACAATTTTGAAGAAAATCAATTGATGTGACACTGACACTACGCAAAATCGGGTGTCAACAGGCAAAAAAGATCAAAGTTCTCTATTTCACCCAAAAATTGGTGAGTATGCTTGGAATGACATCCCAAAGTCCTCTCCAAAAGGATTTTGATCCAAACTTCCAGAATTAGGAGATATTAAACTTTCCGTAAAACTGCTAACATGAACTTCTAACATTAAAATCTCCCAAACGATGTTCAAGATATGCCCTCAATTCTTTTTTCACATTTAGAAAAATGTATTCAAGAACACACTTGTCAAAGGACTTTTCTTTGAACCTCCTAGATCTCCCAAAATAATTGTTCCCATGAAATCAACACATTGTGCGCTAAAACTGCCACCTGACGGAAACTCAATTCTTGGAAATCTGAAAGCATGAAGTGTTCCCAAAGTTGATAAATACCATAAAGGACCAAAACAAACCAAAACTCAAAGAAAAAAAGCCATCATTTTTTTTTTGTTGATGTTGATCGCCAGTCTGACCGGATGCTCCTACATCAGACACGTTGGGTAGGAAGTTTGTGAGCATACACTCACAAACATGGAGTTGAATGGTATGACCATTCTTTCATATTACAATCTCTAGTGAACTCCATTACTGAAATATGTGCACCATAGAGTTTTTATTTTTCCTCTTTTTCCAACATCTTGCTGGAACAAGCTTCACGCTCCTCCAACAAATCTGCACTCTCTTCCTCCTTCCTCTCGTGGACTTATGCCCACCATGAACTGTCCTCCTCCTCCAATGATTCTCTTCATTCCTATCCTCCTTCATGGGATCCAACCCACCATCATCAACTGGCCACCTCCACCAAACAAACTCACTACTCTTCTCTTCTTTTGTGGGTTTTGACCCACCAAAATCCCTCATCATACACATCAAAACCTGTAGCATATACACACAAATCTACCCCTACAACTTCATGGAAATTAACAATTTCCATCTGTTCTCTTGCATACTCATCAACCCTCAACATCACAAATGAATGCAAAATAATATCATCACAAAATTCAAACAAATTTACATCTTTCTTCACTACTGCAATACTTCCTTCATCACCTTCAGCTGCAACCTTCATCCACTCATACTTTGCTATGAGGTTTTCATCTACCCCATCCACTCTCATCCTCATCTTCATGTCTTCAACTATTGTACCAAGTTTCCCAACTGTAGCATCTTCAACAACTTCTTCACATAAACATGTTGCATACAAATTTGCATCTTCATTTGTTTTCATCCCATCATTTTGCAACTCCTTGTCCATATTAGCAACAAACAAATCCCCATCAATTTCCTCTTCATACGATTTAGAAAAATCAAAATTTACCTGTCCACCTTTCATTGTTATGACATCACTCTCAGTTGCCCCATTCATCTCCATCAAGTGCTCACTCAAACTAAACAATTCTTCTATTCTTTCACTTCTTTCCTCAAGAAAATTATGTTTCCCCACAACAACTAAATCTACAGCATCCTCATAGAAATGGAAATCTTCCATGTATCTACCCCCTTCTTGTCCCTTATCCTCTACTATATTCATCATTTGAGACAAATCAAATTCAAAATTATCAATTTGTACCTTATTTATTTTTGTTGTTCCAATTTCCTTGCTTACATTTTCTGATGCACCATTCAGCTTTTCATGGTCTCCCATCCAATCTCCTTCTAGCATTTGATTTATTTTCCGTGTCTCCTCTTTCCATAGGAGATCATTCTCTTCTTCATTCACTTGCTTGTCAAACCTAGGGCCTTCTAGCTTTGTTATTTTTGCCTCTACATCTGCTGCAACTTTCCATTCTTCATTCTCACCTGCAAGTATGTTTCCTTCTTCATCTATCTCCTTATCCTCCAAAGGATATGTTGTCGCTGCTGCTATATCAACTCTATCTTCTTCATCTGTGTCTTTCAAAAGACATATCTCTACTATAATCTCTAATGCTTCCACTCTTCGCATTCCTTCATGAATGACATCTTCTTCACATTGTTGTCCCACATAGTTCATGCCCTTCCATGGGTCCTTCTCTGCCGCACTTTCATGTTTTACCTCTTCTTTTCTTTCAAAATAGCATGCTATAGCTGAATGCTCTTTCTTTTTCCACTCTTTTCTCTCCTTGTTTCTTCTCTTTTTTGATTTTCTTTCATCTTAGAATGTATGGGCTACTCCCATATGCTCTTCTTTCCATGCCCCTTCTACCAAAGGGCTACAACTCTTCTTCTCCTTTGCAACCTTGGTTGCAATTGCCTCCCTTCCCTCTCGATCCTTTTGCACAACGATCTCCTCTCCTTCATTCTTCATATCCGTTGCCACTTCTTCATTTTTCTTCTCTTTCATTTTCTCAATCACTATTGTATGCAATTCACCTTCCTTATCCTTTTCTTTCATGCCTTTTTCTTGACATGTCTTTGTTGCAATCTCATCCCTCTTACCTTTGTCATGTTGCATAACTTCCAATTGGTCACATTTCTCCAACATCCTATCTATCTTCTCAAAAATTTTAGTCATTTCTCTAAGGAATTCCTTCATTTTGTACCTTCTCCAGCCATCCCATATGTCTGGCTTCCACACATGTATCTTCATCCTACTCACTACTGCAATCTTCTACAATCCTCTTTCATTTACCCTTCAACCAAATTCTCTCACCACTATCCTCTACCCAATAAGATGCTAGAAGATGCACCTCTCCAAGACCTCTTCTACCCACTTCCTCTCAGTGGAAGAAGTTTGCACACCTTCTACCTAGATCCATCTCTGTTGGAGGACAACCAAAACGATTCTCATAGAATCAATTCTCTCTTGTGGCTTCACCACTTGAATCTTCACCACTCTTCACTCCTCTTCATCCGCAGGTCCTGGTACATACTTTGCACTCTCAAGATCTCCTGCTCTGATACCATTTGGTGCAAGAGGATACTGGACCCTCTTGACAAAAACACAAACAATTCACTAACAAACTTACAAAACAGAGATGCTCTGTCCCAATAAACAAAACTCAAATTGTAGCACCACATAATCTTAATTTTATTTTATTAAAATTCTCACAGCAAGTATAGAAATCATAATTCAAATCTGCAAGTTTAGTCAAAACTGGATTACACAATTTAACTTCTACAAATTCTTCACTATGCAAGGCAATTTAAGGAAAATATATAGTTCTATTCTCTTTCAACTTATCTCTGCAATTTCAATTCACATTTCTTTGTTTCCTTTCTCTAGTTGACTCTTCTTTGCACTCATTCCCTCATTCCATTATTCTTTCTCCATTCATCTACTGTTCTTCAACACCTGTCAACTTGGAAGTTTGTTTTCCTTTGCAAATGTCAACCAAGAATCTTCTCCAATCACTTTTGTCCTCTGCTACACACTTCTTAATTATGTTTTCATCTATTCTGTAGTTGATCACCCCCTCTTTTCAATTAATTTCTCTCACTGATTTTGTTGTTCTGTGTATTTCTATCTAAAAATTTAATTCCTTCCCTCTCTGGCAGCGAATTCAACACCAATTTCTTCAATTTCTATATCTTTTTGGGCAGTGAAACTTTTTTTATGTTCATTGGCAGCTTGGGTGCTCCATTTCCTCTCCTAACCTCTAAAAAAATAGTCAATCAAATGAAAAATAATCAAGCCTCAAAGAGGTGTCCAACTCTTGGTGTTCCTTTTCACATTTGGGCATCTAAAACACTTTTAAAATTCCACACCTAAATTCTCTTCTCATCCTTTTAAATATGCAAAATGTATTAAATAAAATCTTCCTCTAAAGAGAGGTTTCTATTTTCCTTTTAATATAGTTTGGTGCTTCAGATTTCTATATCTTCAAGGACTAATATTGCAAACTTGAATAAAATGCGTATTCCTGATTTATCCAGAGCGGCAAAAATAGAAGATTCTCCATCTCTATTGGATTGACACTTTAAAATGTATCAACAAATCAATTAAAATACCTTGAATATTACCTCATGAAGATGCACAAACAATTTTGAAGAAAATCAATTGATGCGACTCCGACAATGCACGAAATCGGGTGCCAACAGGGGAAAAAAACTCAAAGTTTTCCATTTTGCCTGAAAATTGGTGAGTATGCTTACAATGACATCCCAAGGTCCTCTACAGAAGGATTTTGCTCCAAACTTCCAGAATCAAGAGATATTGAACTTTCTGTAAAATTGCTAACATGAACTTCTGGCATTAAAATCTTCCAAATGGTGAAAGATATGCCCTCAATTTTTTTTCACACTTAGTGAAATGTATTCAAGAACATGCCTATCAAAGGATTTATCATCAAACCTCCTGGATCTCCAAAAACAATTGTTTCTATGAAATCAACACATTATGCATCGAAACTGCCACCTGACGAAAACTCAATTCTTGCAAATCTAAAAGCATGAAGTGTTCCCAAAGTTGAGAAATACCATAAAGGACTAAAACAAACCAAAACTTGAAGAAAACCAGCCATCATTTTTTTTTGGTCGATGCTGATCACCAGTTCATCTGGATGCTCCTGCATCAAAAAACTATTGTGCATTAGTGATAGAAGTAGTCCTTGGGGGGTCATGTTGAGTCCTTCTATCCTCTTCTTATTCACTTATACAATTTTATTATGCATCATTTCTCTTTTGGAGAGGAGTTTTATTTCCCATTGGGTTTTCTCCTTTACTCCACTTATGAGAAATTTTTTGTACATGGGTACCTAACATGGCCTAGTAGCTGTGACCCATCATCTTGTATCACTACTCCCTAAGTTGCACTTAAGGTGGGGTGTTAGTGTAAAAAGGGACATTATCAAACTAATTAGCTTTTAGCCCACCTAGGAGAGTCCTTTTCACACTAGATTAAGTCTCCACTTAGGGACTTTTAGAGTTTTGTCTGACCTCATGTGGTTGAGACATGTGTCCTCACTTTGTGAGAAACCTAATGCATGCATGCTTGCCACTTGCTTAAACACATGTCATTTGAGCTAGACAAGTGTTGCACCTTTGGAGAGGTAGTCAGTCGTTGTGTCCTACCTTTCTACCTCCACTGCCTTGCCTAATATGCAAGGCTTCTTTGTACATTTTACTTAACTTTTGGCAATATCATTTTGTCTTATTGTGTGCTCGTAGCTTGTGGAAGTGTTCAAGTGCTTTCTGATCTTGGCATTCCCAACATAGAGAACATTGTGAGAACCTATAACACTACTCTTAAGCATAAGTAAACTCTAACTCTAATGGAGTAATTATGATAAAAATATGATTGACACTAATACTTAGAAGAATCCCTAGGGTGGATTACTTGTACTTGGAAAGTAAGCCAAAATCCAAGGTGATCTCCTGATTAATAGAGCCCTTACCACAGTATTATGGGCATGTTGTGGTCTTTCAGTGAGCGAATCATGGACCTGAGTTGGTCCCAAACGTTTCAAAGTATTTGATTAGAGCACATTTAAAATTGCATGTCCTTATAAGCCCATATGGCTGAATATATTATCTATCCCATAACAGATAGAAGATCTTGTATGGCTAAATATGTTGCCTATCCCATATTAAATAGAAGATCTCATATTGGTTGATGAATTGAATGTTCATATATTGAAAAGGATAGCCCGAACTAGCTATTGTCATTCCCTAAGCATTCAGTTAAACTAAAAGATTGCAAAGAGTATACACCTTAACTTTAAGTATGATTAATTGATTAATTTTTTATTTATTTTTACCTAAGTTCATCCTACTTTATGATCAATGATCAAGAAATTTGCTATTAGACCAAGTGGGTCATTATAGAATGGATGTCAAGTTTTGTTTATAAATCTTTGTCAACTAAGTCCATCCTACTTTATGATCAATGATCAAGAAATTTGCTATTAGACCAAGTGGGTCATTACAGAATGGATGTCAAGTTTTGTTTATAAATCCTTGTCAAGACAATTGATAGGAAAACCTCTCTCTATTTAGAAATTTTCCATGGGTAGTAGCATACTTCTAGACATGTCTATTATACGCTTCTAAAGTCACACTTGTTGACCTCTTGGTTATTCTTGATTAGTTTCTAGTCTTGGGTGTGGGCTCTTCTCAAAGAAATGCATAGCTCACTTAGATGTAAAAATACTTTTCAAAAGAATCATATGAGGTACTTTGGATGACTACATGGATTATTAAGTATTTTGTGCTTAATGATGTTTTCAATTTTCTAAATCTTGTTTAAAACAAATTTGTAAGAAGACTAATTGGAGTTTTTTGAGAGATCCTTATTCACATTAAATATTTAATACAAATTCTTACATACTTTGTATATTTTAGAGTGTCACCAGTAGACAAGGAACCTATCATAGAGGAAACTAATCATTTCAAATTCTTGAAAATCTTTGTCTAACAATTAATTATTATAGGGTAATTTATTTCTTTGCAATCTTATAAAGTCTCTGAGAAGTTACAATTGGGTATGGCGAATATTACTTATGCTACATTTGTAGATAGACTATGTCAAACTTGGTTATGTTGTTCGTTGTTTTGAGATCCATGTTTGCAACATTGGGAAGCTAGAGTGAGTGATAATTAGTGATAAATAATGGGGTTATTTTCACACATAGGATATAGTTTTCCTATTACAATCAGACCCTCCATTTTCTCTTTATCATCTAGGTGGATCTCATGGGAATACTCTCCTTGGTTTGTAGAACCTAAATATAAAGGAGTGACTCACTCCTGTTAGTTGGCCCAAGTTGACCATAAGCCTCACCTAAGTGTTTAATCTAACATTTCCTTGGAGGTTAGCTCTCGGGTGATTCTTTAGATAGGTTGCAATTTGGAGCACCAATAAGGTGAATGCCTCAAAATTTGTAAATTGACTATATTTTTCTCTCATTCAAATTTGTGCCTATGAAATTGATCTCCATGCATGTGAAAGTTAACTTGGTTCATGTAAATGAACCTGGCCTACATAAGTCAATTAATAGAATTTTGACAACTGTTATAGATGTGCCTCAGTTCATTATACCCATTTTTGATGTGGGGTGGTGTCAAGAAACACCATTTAGAACTTGTTAGACAAGGGTTTGTTCTCTTTTGGTCAAGCCCCTAGGCGGGCTAATTTAATGATGACGAACAAACATCAAAGGCAACAAACAAGCATGCAATATGCCTAGGATGATGATGTAAGTGTATAATACAATTATTCTTGATGATGCTCTCATGGGAATGTTCTTCTCTTCTAAGGTTTCTTGTATAATTTTAAATAGATAAGGAATATCCTTAAATACAACAACATAGCACACAAAGTTGCACAAATGTGTGCTAGTTTGGTTCACAATGGCTATTGGGAAAAGGGTGACAAGATTCAAATTTGAATTTTGGTTTAAAAGTTTGAGATTCAAATTTGAATGTATGGAAATGGCCTAGGTCAATTCTATGCCTACAAATCTAAACCAAGGTAGTAAATGAAAGATTTAGAGATCATAATAATAAGTGATAACAAAAACAAGCTAAAATAAAATGAGGAACTAGTTTAATGCAAAAATATACCACTTGTAAACTTTTTATTACATAATAAATAATCTTAAAAAATAATCTAATCAAAATGAACCTAAAACAAAAGGGAAAAGGGCATAGTATGTGATTTTCACCATTAAGTTGTGGTCCCAACTTCTTAAAATATCTCACTACAAGTGCTAGTCAAATTTTAAGGAGATTATAGATAAATGACTCTAAGAGCAAAATTTTAAAAAAGTGGTTGGGAAAAACTTTCAGCCCCATCCCAAAATCACCCCTTAAAATTTAAAATCTAAAAAATAAACTCCTATTTTCTTAGACAAGATTCTTATTAATCCAACCTAGTTTTATTTTCCTCCACAAAAATAGTCCCTTTTATTAAAGATTTACTGAATGACCCTCCTCGTGAATTCCCCTCGCGTATTTGACCACGGCAAGCGGAATGATGCTTCATCCATGATGCAAAGCCGAAAGTAAGTTTGACACACAACCCCACACCACTAATTTTTATTCCCTTTCCACTCAACTTTATGTTCTGTCATTTTTAGCTTTTCCTAAACCCAATAACCAAGATATTCGGGATACAAACTGCACTTAATCAACGGGGAAGATTTCCCCGCTAGGTAATCGATTGTCTACAATGTGAGAGACGCAGGAAAATAAGTTTAGAGTGTTGCAGGCTGCAACACGAAACGAGCAAGCAAGAGTGCTTTGGGCTTGCAGTTGCATCCACACGCTCTGTCTCAATCGGAGTCTTTTCAGCATTTCAGACAGTCCAAGTAAGTGCTGTAGAAACAATTCTGATTCTCTCTGGAACGAATCTACGCACTTGAGTGCACTACACATTTGAGCCACTTTAGTGTTGGCGTACAGTTACACCACATATTTTATTTCTTATATCTACGCTTGCCCAGCGAATGATTGGAGCTTCCTAATCTGCCTCGCTCTTCAGGAGGATGGATTGATTTTGGTTTGATAAAGAAAAACCTGTATTTTCTGCTACTCACTTTGAAGTTTGAAGCGAGTTGCACTTGGGTTTTTCAATAGCCAAATACAGTCAATCCCCAAATTCCTAATATGCCCATTATATGATGGGTCGAAGGAGAAAGAAGTCAGGTTCACTAGCAAAGGTGTGTTTGGTGGCAGTTATGGAGCGTTACTACGAGCCCAACAAGACTGTAATTGTTGCACTGCCTCTTGTTCTCCTCCCCTTTTGTATTAGGTTTGTGCTTCCCTCTCTGCCCCTGCCTGAATTGCGGAATGTTGTGCACACCTGGCTTACTCTTCCCACGCTCTTCCTCTTATTGAATCTAGTCATCGGCACCATTGTTGTCACCTCTACCAGAGACCCCAGTAATAAGAGGAAGAAGAAGAAGAAGAAGACATTTGGAAGATATGAAGAAAATTTTGAAGAGCACACTGAAGAAGAAGAAAATGTACTAGAGCAGGGCGTTAGAACTCCACTTGTAGAGCCACCCAATCCAATCTTTTTGCCAAAAAGAGCAGATAAAGCTTTTTCCCTTCAGCACCCAAATCCCCTTGTAAAGTCACTTGAACCTCCTCTGGTTGAGCCTCCAAAGCCTCCTTCGTTTGTAGATCCTGAGGCATTTAGCTTTTCTCGGCTTGGTAGAAATAAGTCTGAAAGCCCTGCATTTGTTAGGGTGTTGGAAGTCCCTCCAACAGGAAATTGGATGAATTCTTATGAGGTAGAGGATTATGCAAGCACAGATGGTCCAGCTACCGACGAATTGAACGCAAAAGCAGATGATTTCATTCAGAAATTCAAGCAGCAGCTCATGTTACAGAGACTTCAGTCTTACAGGGAAAGAAAGCGGGTGGGAAAGTAGGTCACCCAGACAGCTCCCATTCAAGGCACTTTCTCAATCTTTTGCTTTGTACATGCCAATGGAGTTGTAGGTTGCTTACCAAAGAAAAGAGTGGTAAGTTTTTACTGATTTTGCAAAGGCAAGTATTTTGAATTTGCCAAATGTATTTGATTTTGCAAAGCCACATCAAGGTATCTGTTTTGACAATAAGATGCCAGAACAATGTCATTTAGTTCTTTATGTTATATGCAAACTTCACAGTCCAGGAGGTTGATTATTATGATGCTTGTCCTCAAATATTTTGTGATGGTGGATCTAGAACAATTTACATATTGATGTTCTTTTCAGTTCCACCTGACTGATTTGAACATTTGTTTTCTTTCCAAGCCCGTCTTATGCTTTGCAGAGATTACTGTTAAACTTGAGCATTGAAATCTGAAACATTTAATGATTTTTATTTGCCATTGCCTGCTGTTTTCTTGGATAAGGAAATATTTCAATGAATAATTACTGTTGGAATAAAATCATCTAGCAGTGTTCTAGAGGCAAGCTTCTCATTTAGGCGGTAACTCTATCTTGCTTTTACAAATGCACTTCCCTTTGATTGAAAGTGTATATTTATTACATTGGCAGCTTAGGACTATTGCTTAAATGCTAAAGCAACCATACTTCTTTATCAGAATTGCTTAAAAAGGCTCAAATTTCCTGTCAGGCTCTTAATAGGGACAGCATACATGTACTCCAAGTTCTCTGGAATGCACTCTAAGCTCCCTGGACTGAAGCTACACCTTACACATCAAGTAATTTGAGCTTCCTTTAGTGAAAGCCCTTCTTATCAAGGTAGCAACTTCATTTTATGTGGTGGACCTTAAATATGAAAAAAGTACCGTCCATTAAAAAAATGCAATAAAGAGGTAAATTGCATATTTTAAAAATATTTTAATTTATTAAAATCTGAAAAACAATGCAAAGATAACTGTAGACGATCAAAATGATTACAATTACAGGTGGCACGTGACAAACTTTGAATATCATATTTATTATATACAATTTCAAAATAAGTAGTCAATCCTCAAAACTTCACTAGCTAAATATTCACCATCTAAGAACTCTTCTTTATCATGACTTATATCTGCACAATATTCTGTATCATAGCTCATATTTACATCAGAATTCAAAAATTGCGAATAGAGGCAGAAGACTAATACTTTGCAATATTAGAAATTAGGACAGAAGAGTAATGCTTTGCAATATAAATTAGGACTCAAATGTTTGTATGGACAGAAACAAAGTCTTTTGAGTCTCTAATATGTTCCTCCCTGAATGATTAAGTTCGAATGTGCGTCAATTCCGTTCACAACTAGATGCACTGCATCCCTGACTCAGAACACGAATATCAATTCTTTGTAGCCTAGGAGTTGAGCCACAATGTGATTCCCACCTTGGCATCATTGTGAGGTCTGGATTAGTTCTATTATCACTTGCATTTTGTCTAAGAAAGAGGATGCCAATCTCATCTCTATATGCATATTTTTAAACAACCAATTTATTACGTATAACAGGATCAATGTAGTGTTGTAGTGTTGTCATGTTTTTGAGCT
The DNA here is from genome assembly GCA_027924645.1 of Cunninghamia lanceolata. Classification (NCBI taxonomy): domain Eukaryota; kingdom Viridiplantae; phylum Streptophyta; class Pinopsida; order Cupressales; family Cupressaceae; genus Cunninghamia; species Cunninghamia lanceolata. Next base: position 823,130 of record BSBN01001602.1, on the reverse strand, counting down.
ACAAAATTGGTTTGAGTTTCCAAAAAGATGGCTCTAGTCAAATTATTTTGCATGCTAGGTTTACAGAATCTACATTTATAAACCTTCCTTGTATCATCCCATTCCATCTATATCCATTCAGGTGTTGCAGACCTTTTTTGTGCCATTTTAACCCTTATTACCTTTTAATATGGATCCACTTCAAAATATTTGAAATTTTTTTAACAAAAAGAATTTAGAAACACTTATCATTTCATTAAATGTAAACCCATGTATTTTATCAATTTATTTATAAAGTTTGAAATTAATTTAAATATAAATCTGTAAAATACAACCAAAAATAACAGATTAATCAAGTGAGTCAATCATAATATGTAGCTAATTTTTTGAATTGTATAATATATAATCTCATTCAAATAATTAATAACGATTGGTTTCAGAAACTATCCGTAGATGGACTTGGATCAAAGGTTGATGCAGCTGATTTATTTTTGAATACAGTTCTTTTCTTAAAAAGTGCAACAAAATATATAATTCCAGACTACACAGCTACCAGGGAAGAAGTCCAACATTTTCTGAACAATTTGTAAGTAAACTGGTAAAAGTTAAATCTGACATCTCTTGTAAAGGTCCCACAAATTCTGCAAATGCTCTTCAGCTGCTGCACCTGACGTTAATAAAAAATACAATTTCTTCCCAGCTGCTATCCTTATGATAGATAGTAATATAAATTACATATATTTTTAGGTGTCTGCTGTTTAGGGTTTCTGAAAATTAATCTATATTATACTTTCTAAATCGTTTAATAAAATTCTCCATTGCTTTTAAATTTTTTCTATAAAATCCTCATATTTGACTAGAGAAAACATAAAAATACAAATAGGCTTGATCGTCTGTATTTTGGTAACCTTGCTTCTTATCATCTGAGAAAATCAATTTCCAACAGCAAAGACGATGAAAAACAATTAGAAGACAACACATACATTGGAAAGCAATGTTTGTTTTCATGGAAATGATTGGCAATTTCTACTTGTGTTCATGGAAATTTCTATTTCTGTTTCTCTGGAGTCTGTTTCTTGTTTTCTCCGAGCCCGTCTAATTTTAGGAGATTGTTAGAAAAACTGACAGGAGGACACGAGAAAATAGTACAAATGGTGATAATGAAGAGATTGCCTCCATAAGGGATTTTGCAAAGATCATTATATCGTGTGTTGAATGTGATTAGTCAGGCAGTATGTGAGAGAATGTTCATAGGAGCTTTTTATTTGCTCATCACATCTCTGTTATGTTGAGAGAATGAAGAAAATGTTTTCGCTTTAAGAGGTTAAATGCAATTTCAAATACAGGGTCATGTCATTAGACAACAAGCCTACCGAGCACTAGTATGGGGCCTCTGTAATGTTGTGTGCTGGCTGAAGAGGATTGGTGTATTAGACACAATAAAATGCAGCTGCACATGAATCAATTCACCATAGCCAAACACTCCTTCACTAATAGAATGTGCATTCTATCCACTTTGGTTTCTAAGTACTACATGCTATAAGATATTTAATACTTATCATGACATAAACCATCTTACCATTTTATCAATTTTAAGCTTTATTGATTTCTCATATCTGATCTCACCATAAGTAGTTGATACAAGTGCTATGTTATTTTGTAGTCCTGGGACAGCTGCAGATGTTTGAGAACGGCACAGTCACCAATGGAGAATTTAGTATTGACAGTGATGGACCTTTCTTGAACACTCCTTTATAAATGTGGTGGCTGTGCTCGAGTGGGCTTTGATATCTGGTAAAACGAGACTGTGTTTACTCAATAATGAGTTACAGAAAACCAGCTAGTTTTGTTGTGCGAGAAAGGAACCATCAGGTAGGATTAAATTATGACTTAGGAAGCAGTCTCATGGAGGGGCTTCATGATTTATCAGTACTTTTAGAGTGGGCCGTCTTATAAAATGAGGAAAAAATTGTTATAGAATAAGTTGGAATCTTGTCTTTGAAAATAGGAGCCCCTACTTTTTAGTTCTTAAATTCCAGGTGGTTGTCTATACTGGTTTAGAGGCTTTTTTGTCCTATGGAACATGTGCATTTTTTAGCATTAGCTACTACTAAAAAAGTCCATGGGACCAGCACCTCCTTTGCCTATGTTGTTATGAGTAGGGGAAACCCAAGTCACTCATGGGTTGTCCATCCAAAGATTTGAACCTTGGTAAATGGCACAATAAAAAAAACATACCATCATCCTCACCAATTAAACTCAATTCCTTTGGTTGGACTTAAAATTTTTAGCATTCCCTGCCACTTGATTGTCAAAAACTTATATAAAAATTTCTACTTAGATTTTTTTTAGGTAGCCCCAGACACTATTAATTTTTGGGAGAGGCGGCTCATGCAAAGGATGATTGAGACTTGGTTTCAATGCAAGGCGCATAGAAGAAATAATAAGATGCAAGGCTCTACTATGTTTTCCTACTCTCAGGATAGATATGCATCTGATCTGAGGTGGAGTAGGGGTTATTGATTGATGTATTCTCCAATTGGTGGATTCCACGTATTCTGAATGGGTCACTGAACCCAATAATGAATGAATGAATGAAAGATTTTAATGATGTCCACGAGGCCAAGTAGCTTAAGGGACCCCAGAGGAAACCCTCAAGATATTTTCAAACTCTCGAGATCAGATCTTCTACTATGAATCTATGAATCTTGACCAATAAACGAGCCCTATTGAGGATCCGAGGCTCCTCGAATAACACACTAAGACTGTTCACATTCCAGCTGTTATAAGGATTGTGTAGTTGTGGATTCGTTGGGATCTTAGGTTCGCCAGTTGACTTGCAACCGGACAACGTAATTGTTTTGCTTAATATTTTGTTATTGGGAATATCTTGACACCTAGCCACACATGACGTGATAGATAACATTTAGGGATTCTTGGGCGAGTAAATATGCATTTTGTAGTCACAGATTATGTTGTTGGTGTTAAAGATGATAACAGGATTTGTTAGATGATTATGGAGTGACATAGTCACTATTTTGTTGCTCACCCCTTTGAATATCTATAAGTTCTATTTAGGGATATCAATCGAGTTATGAGTAACATCGATTAGAAGCATTGTTTCGGAGTCCAAGCAACATTCGTTAAGCATGTTGTTTACTTCTATATGGTAGCCATGAAGCAACTCCAATTTAGGGTTGTTTACAATTATATATTTTGGAGAGCTATCAAATGTGTTTGGAGAACATGCTACTTTGGCATGGGAGAATGCGACATGCTAGAGAGAAAGACCTTTGAGCTTTGTACACTAAGGTATGGTTGAAAGAAGTACTGATTTTTTTGTTATATTTTTAATTTCTATGAATATTGTGTATGATGGTAAATAGAATTGGGTGAAGTCCCCCACTAGTGCTAGAAGAGCATACACAATTTTGTAGTTGATAAATAGTTGTAGAGATTAAAAGTGCCTGCTTAACATTTTCCCCTCTAATTTAGCACTCACTCTTAACCTCTTTGTTGAATAAACATTAGAATGGCCTTCTTATGATTGTTTGGCATGCAAACAACCCTTGATCCCATAACCTATCCCACAATTAGCCTTCTTAGACCCAAACACGCTAATTCCACTTTTATCTCCATCATTCAACCACCTTGGATGCCACGACACTCACGGAAGTGTCTCTTGGGCATGACTATGTGTAGTAACATCCATAATGTTATGATTTTTCTCATTTTAACGTCCACTTTTTCACTTCAATTTGCATCCCTATCGTTTCTTGCATTCAAATAAACATAAATTTTCTTAAAATTGCTTATTAAATAAAGATTAATGCATGAACACAGGTAGTAGCATGCGACTGTAGAAGCAACAAAAATGAATAGAAATATACACAGAAAGTTAAGACCATTAACAAAGTAGACAATAGCAACCTACTTTACTTTAGCTACACTTGCACTCATGCTAACACTTTTCATCTCTACATGATGCAAGAGCATCCTAGGGTTGATGCAATTGCACATTCAAAGAAATTATTTCTTGCTTCATCAACTTCTTGTGCATAAGATTAACTTGCATGTGCTCGTGTGTTTTGTCTTGTTTGTTTATGTTAGTCAGTTTTGGTGGGCTAATGCAACTCTTGCTTGGATGGTGTAGCTTTGTTTTCCTTGGACAAACCTTGTGAGTATTTACACATGTTAGAAATGAAGGTGAACAACTATAGAATGGAAATCTAATTTAAATTGTTATAAGTCCAATGCAGAACCAAATGAAGATTATAGGAAATCAAATCGGCGATGTAAAAAAATAAAGGAACAAAAAAAAATTGAACAGATAACACATTGATAAGTAGGAGGCATTTTTCGCAGCATGTCAAACTATGATATTTTATTTCAGGGTTTAACTGCGTAGTTTTTGAGTCAAACACATGACCCATATTTACGTGGAGAAACCCTTTCGGGAAAAGAAAAAACTCCACACAAGAAGAGATGCACCAATCTGTATTAACTTCGATAGAGTTAACAATACATCACTAACAACCTCCTCTTAAGTCTTCAGTCTAGCAACACCTATTTTTTTAGTCTCAACTCTCTACCTCACCCCAGCTGTAATACAATGCCCTCATTAAAAGAGTATTGTCATCTAGGGAAAAAAAACCCTAACATAACTTCTACCACCAGATCTACAATCTAATGATGAACAGTCCAGATTGACAACAAAATTACAATATTTTATAAGGCAATTTTCTAAAAAAAATTCCCCCGTCAAGTACTGGGATATCCAAATGCGGCTGAAACAAGACTACTGCTTGGTGAATACATCTTCTTTTATGGAAATTTACAAACAACATTAGAAGTAATTAATTACATTAGATTTACAAGGTTGATGATGTTGGAATTAGGTCGGACAACTGAGAGGGGGGGGGGAGGGGAATCAGTTGTCCCACAACTTTAATCTTTTCTGATTTTATTATTCTTTTACAAACAGATTAATGATGTAAACATTAAAGCATGAATCAACAACACATGAGAAGAAACAAAATGAACACACTTGACACCAAGATTTTTAACATGGAAACCCGGTTAAGGGAAAACTACGGTGGGGGTTAACCCACAAGATTCGTACACTGTTAAAAGTACTTGAAAAAATGGGAAGGCACACTGCCCAGAGCTCACTGCTCAAAGAGGCTCACTGCCTACAGGGATTTATGTTTACTACAGAAAGATTTAACTGAGAAATAGCATCTTCATCATGTCTGGTTCAATCTCATTGAAAGCTCACAAAACTTCTGCTCTGCCCCAAAGCACTTCTTCACTATCTCTTCATCCTTTACTGCTCTTGTTCTTCTGCTCCTCCTCTTCTCTGTTCTACCTCTGAACCTTTCTTAGGATTTTTTATTTTCGCATAAGGATAATTTTCCACAACTCAACTACACGCCTTTATATACTTCATCAACCTTGGAACAAACATCAAGGTCGGCACTGCAAGCATCAAACTTAATGCGAATCACTAAGCTGTCGGCTAAACATAAATGGAACTCAAATCTTCTTTGATCAATACACCACGCTCCATAGAATTACTCTTAGATCATCCGACACGCTTGAATCAACCGGTCGGCCAAGACTGGGAAGAACATCAACACCAAGGAAGAAATCTTCAACAACGAGCTCAATTTTTAATGTGGACCTCCAACACAACAGACACACGATCCAGAGACTTCCACAAGTACATTGAATTCAACAATAACATCTGCACTACTCCAAATCATTAGAATCACTTGCATCTTCATCCGGTACCTCAAGAACACTGTCTGCCATGACTGTCACACTAGAAAGATTGCTTGCAGACCTCCAAACCACGAACCACTTGAGTTGAGGATACACACTGACTTCTCAAACATGCCTCTAGATCCGCAGATCATAGTGTTTTATTTGCGGAGCGATCCGGACCAATTTCTTTACTCTGTCTCTTCTGAAAATTGCAAAACCCGGTTCTACTCAGATGGCCATAACTTCTTCAAATCTTTATGCAGACCTCTCAAATCTTAACTGGAGCTACTTCAAACAATCCTCTACACAACCATATGGCCCACGTACTTATATCTTCATTGATTTTCTCAATATCCTCAACATTTCAGTCTTCTAACCAGGCAATAAAATAGGATACAATTGACATCAATGGCAACAAGGATATGTTGGCATCAATGACAACACCGCTTAGACATCTATTTGCAACAATCTCCCCCTTTGTCATTGATGGCAACATATGATGTGAAAAATTGATTCAACCATCAAAATAAAAACTTCTCCCCCTTTCTCTAATCACACCTGTAACCATTTTTCTTTACAGCTCCCCCTTTCAGCAGCAACTAGTTTTTCACATGACTTCTCTCCCCCTTTGACATCAATGGAAAATGGCACATATTTGCAATATTTTCTCCTTTTTTGTTCCAAAATTTGCATATTGACTACTCCTCCTGAGTAGTATCTCCTTAACATCAATCCGGATCACAAGATATGACTGTGAATTCCACCGGACTTATGCACCCTAGTGCATCTTAGTTCTGATCAGGAGGGGTAATAACCCCTAACTTCTCTCTGAAATACTCAAAAGTATCCTTGGGTAGATGCTTAGTGAAGATATCCGCAATCTAATCCTTTGAAGAAACAAACTCCAATCTGACCTCATTCTCATTAACATTCTCTCTCAAGAAGTGAAACTTGATTGATATGTGCTTTGTCTTTGAATGCAACATCGGATTCTTTGAGATGTTTATTGCACTTGAATTATCACAGAAGATTGTAACAGGTTCCTCAAACACAATTCTGATGTCCTTCAACATTTGCTTCATCCACAGAACTTGAGTACAATTGTTTGCTGCTGCTATATACTCTGCCTCTGCAGTAGACATAGATATTGCCTCTTATTTTTTGCTCATCCAAGAAACCAATTTCCTTCCCAAGAAGAATGCACCACCACTAGTACTTTTCCTGTCATCCACATCTCCTGCCCAATCAGCATCTATGTATGCATGAAGAGTGAAGTTATTATCCTTTGGATACCATAAGCCATAATCAAGTGTCTCTTTGAGATATTTGAAAATTCTTTTGACTGCTACAACATGGGATTCTCTAGGATCAGTTTGAAATCTAGCAACAAGTCCAACTGCATTTATGATATCAGGTCTGGTTTGAGTCAGATAGAGCAGTCCTCCAATCATTGATTTATACCTTTTCTCATTTGCCTTAGGGGAGTCATCATCTTTAGTCAACTTGCATCCGGTTACCATAGGTGTACTCACTGGTTTTGAATCTTCCATTCCAAACTTTTTCAACAATTCTCTCGCATACTTAGACTAAGATATGAAGATACCTTTATCTGACTGAATGATTTGCAAACCTAAGAAGAAATTCATTTCTCCAAACATTGACATCTCAAATTCACTTTGCATCTAATCAGCAAATGTTTTACACATACTCTCATTTCCACCAAAAATGGTATCATCAACAAATACTTCAACAATCAAGATGTGTTCATGATCAATTTTGATATAAAAATTACTATATGCTGTACCTTTGCTAAAACCTAATTTTAGCAAATACTTATCTAGTCTTGCATACCAGGCTCTTGGGGCTTGTTTGAGGCCATACAACGCTTTTCTCAATCTGCAAACCATATCTCCTTGATCAGACAACTAAAATCCTTTCAGTTTCTCAATGTAGACTTCTTCATCCAATTCTCCATTTAGGAATGTTGACTTGACATCCATATGGTAAACCTTGAAATCTTTATAAGCGGGAAATACAAGAAATAATCTGACTGCTTCTATTCTTGCCATCGGAGCAAAAGTTTCTTCAAAATCAATTCCTTCCACTTGAGAGTATCCTTTGCACACCAACCTTGCTTTGTTTCTCACAACTTCACCATCCTCATTTAGTTTATTCTGGAAGACCCGTTTAGTTCCAATCACATTTTTTTCTTCAGGTCTAGGAACAAGATCCCAAGTGTGATTCTTTTCAATTTGCATTAACTCTTCTTCCATTGCTTTTACCCAATTTTCATCATTGCAAGCTTCACTTACTGATTTTGGTTCAATCTTTGAAATCAAACAAATCTCCTCTTGATCTTCAACAATTCTTCTTCTAGTTTGAACACCTTTATTTCTATCTCCTATGATCTGATCATCCAAATGATTCAACCTTACATACCTGGGTGTTTTGGGAATTGCTTGAACTTCTGATTCTTGAGCTTGTTTCTCAATATCTGTACTAACTTCTTGAGTTACTGGATATTCTGGATCAATCTGGATCTAAGTCTGAGGTTGAACTTGTTTTCCTTGATTTTGACTTTCATCTTGTTCATCTTAATCATATCCACAAGATCTGAAAGATCTTTCTTTGCTCTCATCAACTCTGACATTAACACTTTCAACAATCTTTTTCAATCTCTTGTTAAAGCATCGGTATGTTTCATCACTTCTTGCATCAAACTTGCCTAGATCCTCATCTCTTTTGATATATCATTTACTACCAAAAACTCTGAAATATTTCACAATAGGAGGATGACCAAACCATAGTTCATAAGGTGTCTTACCAAAATTGCCTTTGATCTGCACCCGATTAAGAGTGTAGATAGCAGTACTCACAACTTCTCTCCAGTAGACTTGTGGAACATTTGCTTCCATCATCATGGTCCTAGCAGCTTATTAAATGGTCCGGTTCTTTCTTTGCACAACTCCATTCTGCTGAGGAGTCCTAGGAGCAGATAACTGTCTTTTTATTCTATGCTTTTCACAGAATGTATCAAAATCACTGGAGGTAAATTCTCCACCTTTGTCGGATCTCAGACACTTTATTTTCTCACCAATCTCATTTTCCACCATAACTTTGAACACCTTGAACTTGTCAAGAGCTTCTGATTTTTCTTTCAAGAAGGTTACCCACATCATCCGGGAGTAATCATCAATCAACAACATAAAATATCTGTCTCCTTGCACACTCCTAATTCTAACAGGACCACATGAATCAGTATGCACAAGTTCCAACTGTTCACTTAAAAATTGTTCTTTACTCTTGAATGAAGTTTTGCTCTGTTTACCCAATTGACATTCTCTACACATGCTATCAGTAGGTTTCACAAGTTCTGGAAGATCTCACACCCTGAGCAAAACTTATTTTGACAATGTTATCAAAATTCACATGACACATTCTCCTATGCCATAACCAACTCTGTTCAATCTGAGCAATCAAACAACTTTTGCCAAAACTACTTAAATGAAATATGTTATCTCTAGTCTGAGTACCAGATGCGATTTCAGTTCCGGAGCTTTCCAAGATTCTGCATTTTCCATCCTTGAATCAAAGATCATAACCCTTGTCAACCAACTGTCTAACACTAAGAAAATTATGCTTCAATCCTTCCACATACAGAACATCATTAGTGTTATTCTTGCCATCAAAACAAATGGATCATTTGCCACAGATTCTACCAACTGAGTTGTCTCGAAATTTCACAATTCCACCTTCATATTTTTCAAAGCTTACAAACTTACTTTTATCACCAGTCATATGATGAGAACATCCACTATCAATCACCCATTCATCTTTTTCTACAACTTGAGAAGCCAAGGCACTTTCCACATTTGCACAACTAGGAGATTCAGTAGGCACCGGATCTTCTTCTTTGATAGCAATGAACACCCAATCACTTTTAGGGGAACCTCCATGATCAGATTCGTCATCTGTGACTCCTTCTTCACCGGCTTCTTGGACATAGCATTTCTTCTAAACTCTACGTCTGTTAGGGTTTGGCTTTGAACCCCTCTCCGGACATCTTGAGGAAAAATGACCAATCTTATTACAAGCAAAACATTTGAATGACAACTTTCCTTCATACTTACCGGATCCTCTTGGCAATCTTTTGGAAAAAAGGGCTTCAAGTTCATCGAACTCAGTTTCATCATCTTCAAAATCCTTCCTTGTCTTGTTGAATCTGTTTGATCTTCTTGAAGAGCTTTCACCTGGATCATATCTTTGTTTTCCATGAATACTGGCTTTAAATGCAGATTTAGGATTAGGAAGAGAATCACCAAACTCACTCATTTCAAATGCTGAAAGCTTACCAACCAACTGATCCCTTGTAACAGTTTCACAGTCCTGGTCTCTTCAATGGCAGCAACTTTATGCTTGTATGCCGGAGGTAAGGATCTGAGCACTGTGGCAACAATCTCTGATTCATCCAATACACCACCAACACTCCTGACATTGGTCACAAGTTCATTTACCTTTTGCATGTAGGAAGTAATGTTTTCATCTTCACTCATCATCAACCTTTTTGTATTTACCCTTCAAGCTCTAAAGCTTGGCACATTTGACATGTTTATCACCTTCATTCAAAGTTTCCAACTTTTTTCAGATTTCATGAGCAGTTTTCAATTCCAGAACATTTGTCATCTCTGTATCAGTCAGGGCACTCAACATTGCTTCTTTGGCTCGAATGTTGTGTTCAGCATCCTTGAGTTCATCTAGAGTTGAAGGGCCTTTCTCCAGAATCTTATACTCATCCTTAGTTATGAGCCAAAAGACATCACCCATACATTGCAAATGACATTGCATGCACACCTTCCAAAGGAAGTAATTTGTTCCATCAAATCTTGGAGTTTCCTTATTTTAAGTCGACATCTTGGATCTCCTCAAGTGGTCAAGCTTTTTTTAGAGGAACCAATTCTGATACTAGTTGTTGGAATTAGGCCGGACAACTGAAAGGGGGGGTGAATCAGTTGTCCTGCAACTTTAATCTTTTCTGATTTTAATCTTCTTTTACAAACAGATTAATGATGTAAACATTAAAGCATGAATCAACAACACATGAGCAAAAACAAAATGAACACACTTGACACCAAGATTTTTAATGTGGAAACCCGGTTAAGGGAAAACCACGGTGAGGGTTAACCCACAAGATTCGTACCCTATTAAAAGTACTTGAAAGAAATGGGAAGGCACTTGCCTTTGGGCATACTGCGCAGAGCTCGCTGCCTAAAGAGGCTCAATGCCTACAGGAATTTATGTTTAATACAGAAAGATTTAACTGAGAAATAGCATCTTCATCATGCTTGGTTTAGTCTCATTGAAAGCTCACAAAACTTTTGCTATGCCCCCAAACACTTCTTCACTATCTCTTCATCCTTTACTGCTCTTGTTCTTTTGCTCCTCCTCTTCTTTGTTCTGCCTCTGAACCTTTCTTAGGATTTTTTATTTGTGCACAAGGATAATTTTCCACAACTCAACTACACGCCTTTATATACTTCATCAACCTTGGAACAAACATCAAGGTCGGCACTGCAAGCATCTGACTTAATGCGAATCACTAAGCTGCTGGCCAAACATAAATGGGACTCAAATCTTCCTTGATCAACACGCCACGCTCCATATAATTGCTCTTAGATCATCTGCAACACGCTTGAATCAACCAGTCGACCAAGACTGGGAAGAACAACAACACTAAGGAAGAAATCTTCAACAATGAGCTCAATCTTTAATGTGGACCTCCAACACAGCAGACACATGATCCAGAGACTTCCACAAGCACATTGAATTCAACAATAACATCCACACTACTCCAAATCATCAGAATCACTTGCATCTTCATCTGGTACCTCAAGAACACTGTCTGCCATCATTTTCACACTAGAAAGATTGCTTGTGGACCTCCAAACCATGAACCACTTGAGTTGAGGATACACACTGACTTCTCAAACATGCCTCTAGATCCGCAGATCATAGTGTTTTATTTGCGATGCAATCTGGACCAATTTCCTTACTCTGTCTCTTCTGAAAACTGTAAAACCTGGTACTACTCAGATGGCCATAACTTCTTCAAATCTTTATGCAAACCTCTCAAGTATTAACTGGAGCTACTTCAGACAATCCTCTACACAACCATATGGTCCGCATACTTATTATCTTCATTAATTTTCTTAATATCCTCAACATTTTAGTCTTCTAACCAGGCAATAAAATAGGATACAGTTGACATCAATGGCAACAAGGATATGTTGACATTAATGACAACACCGCTTAGGCACCTATTTGCAATAGATGACACCTTAATCCTAACAACACAAGCCCTTTTGGAGAACATTACATCCCATGCAATCATGCACAACTATGCAATGCCTTTCCACAACTTCTACAATCATGTGTGTAAACTTTGGCATTTGATTTTGGTAAGTCACATAGACACTTGTTGTGTAAGCTCTTGCACACTTGTGCAACCCTTGATTGCACACCCTATGTGCAAGTTCCTTGCACCACACAACTCAATGGAACAACCTCAAGGAAAATTCAATGGTGGCAAATGTTTAAACACATGGCCAAGGTGTTAGGTGGTCTCTAACATAAGAAAGCTCACTCCATGTGAGCATTTATTATCCAATTAGATTTTAGGTTCAAGAAGTTGACAAGTTATCTTCTAATAAAGGATAACTAACATGTTAGTTCTAGAATGTCAAGAAATCATTAAAATATGGAGTTAATGAGGAATGGCTCGAACGTTCCTATTCCTTGCAATCAAATTTTCTTTTGAGCACATTAATGCTAGTATGGAGTGTTGTAGGCCTTAGGGACCCAAATTAGATTGAATTTCTTTTTGTGCTTGAGTGCTACTTAAATCAGATCAATGGCCATTGAAAGGAGTTTGGTTGCATCACTACATTTTGGGTAGAGCTTTGAGAGTGCATAATCAAGCCGACATTAGGTAGATTGTAAATGTAGAGAGTCCCTCCACAAGTTGCATATTTCTCATTGGACTGGGTAGCATAGAGTAATGGGTTATACAATTGAAGTGGCCCACATATTTCTTTCTTTTTTGTTGGCACCATAATGTGCCTTTCCCATAGCGCGTGTGGATATTGTAGTTAACTAAAACTGTTAGTGTGTATATCTCATTATTAACGTAGAAACATAATATAGTTAACTAGAGTGTGCCTATGTGATTCATGTTTTACAAGATCCAATTAAATTTAGTATTTCCCATGTAGTCACACATGATTTGTGATGCATGCATGCAAACTAGAGTGATGTGTTTTGGGGTAAGTATTTATACAACCCCACACATGTAATCATTTGAACAAAGAATGAATAGATAAAAGTAACTTTTTTTTCCACTTTCTATACATGTTTGTGTTAGCAAGAAATGGGGAGGGGTATCGGTCCGGAGATCCGGTCTTCAGCCAAGTCTTTGTAGAACTAGTAGAAATATGGCAAATAAATGGCCAAGTGACTAAACTTTTTGCAACTCAGCTATAAATGACCAAATAAATGACTAATTTGGTCATCGGTTGAAATGACTAAATAAATGACTAATTTGGTCATTGGGCAAAAAACACAACTAAAGAATTGGTCAGACAAATAAAAATAACTAAATAAATGACTATTACTCCTCTATTCTTTTTTATTTCCAATTTGATCATAATCCATGAATTCAAAGACAATACAAGGCAAGGCAATAAATGCCCGCTTAGACCAAAGGAATAAAGGGAGAGAAAGGATTGAACAAAGGGTTAAGAAGAAAAAAGACAAATCATACAATAGGAAATATACAAAAAAAAAATTAAAAATAAGACAAGAAAATAGACAAACTGGATAGATACAAATAAAATAAAGACAATTATTAATTATAAAACTTTTAAATATACTATAATATTGATAAATTGTTTAATTTTGCAAGTCCAGTATGCACAAGTATAATTTAAGTTAAATTAATTTATAAAATTATATAATTTAATAACTTAAGTTGTATAATTTATAACTTATATAACAAAGTAATTATATAATTTAAGTTAAATATAATTTAATGATATTTCATATTATTTAAATATTATAATAATGAATAATTATATTGTAATATAATTTCATAATTTTATAATTAAAATTATAATATAAGTTTTTTCCTTGCCATGCATGAGTTTAGTTCACTTTAGTTCTAGGGTTTAGGGTTTAGGGTTTAGTGTTTAGTGTTTAGGGTTTAGGGTTTAGGTTTAGGTTTTAGTGTTTCGAGTTTCAGGTTTCAGGTTTCAGGTTTAGTGTTAAGGGTTTAGGTTTTAGGTTTTAGTGTTTAGGGTTTAAGGTATAGTGTTTAGGGTTTAGGGCTAAGGGTTTAGTGTTTAGGGTTTTAGGTTTTAGGTTTAGCATTTAGGGTGTGGGGTTGTGGGTTTGGGGTTTACGGTTTATGATTTCATGTTTGGGGTTTCAGATTTAGGGTTTAGGGTTTAGGGTTAAGAGTTTAGGGTTTAGGGTTTAGGGTTTTGAGTTAGGGTTTTGAGTTAGTGTTTAGTGTTTAGGGTTTAGGGTTTAGGGTTTAGGGTTTAGTGTTTAGGGTATAGGGTTTAGGGTATAGGTTTTAGGGTTAAGAGTTTAGGGTTTAGCATTTAGGGTTTTGAGTTAGGGTTTAGGGTTTAGGGATTAGTGTTTAGTGTTTAGGGTTTAGGGTTTAGGGTTAAGGGTTAAGGGTTAGGGTTTAGTGTTTAGGGTTTTGGGTTTCGGGTTTAGGGTTTAGGGTTTCGAGTCTAGGGTTTAGGGTTTAGGGTTTAGGGTTTAGGGTTAAGGGTAAGGGTTTAGGGCTTCGTGTTTAGGGTTTAAGGAGTTTGTTTAGGATGATGGACATAAGCTCTATAGGCCTGTTGGGAGATAGTAGGAGTTTGTTTAGGATGATGGACATAAGAGGCTCTATAGGCCTGCTGGGAGATAGTATGAATATGGTCTCTATGAAGCTTTAGTGATCTCAAATGACAACAGATGGGGATGGAAAATGATATTCAATCTCTTATAGAAAGTGATGATATTTTTGTATATAATGGAATTTCGCTCCCTACAAATAGCATTCGCATTTGCCTTTCATCGACTTAGCAGGGAAAACTAAGGATCTGAGCATTTTTGTCTTTGTGAGATTCATAATGTTCTATGGTCAGAGCTTTGTTTTGTTGTGGCAATGTGTCCGGATTCTATTTCTGTCAATTAATGCAAAACCAGATGATTACGCAAAATTAGCGTTGGACAACATAGAGTAGGAAGCATCATACAAGGTGCCAGAGGCCATAAATTCTGAGATTGAGTGGATACAAATCTACCCAGATAATATGTGCATAGGCGGCCATCATGAAGTGATGTGCAAGTGGGATGCAGTCGAGTGTAATGGGGTTTCAGTTTTTATGTGCATAATGAAATTGTAGCAAACAGATATTAGTTTTTGTGCTAGAATAACAAAGAACTATGCAAATACCTCTTTTTTAAAAAGAAGATTTCCTCCACGGCCTTGGATCGATTCCTCAGAAGGTGATTCTTTTTTTTTGTTCGCACTCCCCTTCAGCTCACCTCAAATCTTGGAATTTGATATGCTCGCCTGAGTTATTTTTTAAACCCTTTTCGCAGAGAACAACCGAAGAGTCAAGAAAATTTCTCAGTGTGAATTTTTTTCAAGATAATTCTGAGCACTATAATGCTCATATATAAAAGCCTATTGGCTAATAATAATATATATTATACAATAATATAATATTATATAATATAGATATTATAATATATATAGTATATAATATTATATTATTATATAATATTATATAATAATATAATATTATATTATATTATTATATTATTAATATTACAATATTATATTTATATTATATATTATATAATAATATTATATTATAATATATTATATTATATAATATTATGATATTATAATATAATATTATATTATATTTATATTATATTATTAATATTATAATATAATATTATAATATATTTAATATTATATTATATTTAATAATATGGGTGCCAAATTTTCATTTCATTTCATTTTGGCACCCACCTCCATTTGATTTTGGTGCTTCTTGTTGAAACCCTAAAAGTAAACCCTACTTTCTCAACCTTTGTCCACACTCTTCACACTCTGCTTGCACGCAGCGACAACTTGAAGCCTCAAAACCCTCAATTTCCAACCCTGCTATTTTCATCCCCATCATTTATTATGACTATGTGCTCTGAATCTGAACCTTCCACTGCTTTAAAGTCTACCACTACCCAATAAAGGTAAAGCTACCCACACAGACACTCTATATATGTGTGTCGCTACTATTCAAGGGTTTTGTCAATTGTCAAGGATTTGTGTTAATGTCGTGATTTCATTTTTGTTTTTCTCTTTTTATGAGTAGGGATTTTGATCCTCCTAATCCTGTAGCAACTATTCAGCCATTTTCATTGCAGAAAATGAGTTGCAATGGCTGTAGGGTCCTACGCAAGGGTTGTAGTGATGATTGCATTCTTTGACAATGTTTGTAGTGGATCAAGAGCCCGCAATCGCAAGCCAATTCCACAGTTTTTGTTGCCTAGTTTTTTGGTCGCATGGGGCTTATGACCTTTATTCAAGGCGTCAATGAGATTGATCTAAACCAAAGATCTCTGGACGGAGTTGTTTTTGTCATTCAGAAGAGGAGTTGTTTTTGTCCACGAAGCAAATTACAAATTTGGCGATTGGACTGGAAGCGAGCGGCCATCGGTTCCTTTGGGTGCTACGCGAGTACAAATATGGGGGTTCTTCTTCTCTAGAAATGGACATTTCTCAGCTTTTATCAGAGGGTTTTGAGAGTCAAACCAAGGACTGTGGGCTAGTGCTTCTTAATTGGGCCCCCCAGATTCCTGTTCTTTCTCACCCCTCTATTGGAGGCTTCCTTTCTCATTGCGGGTGGAATTCTACAATGGAGAGCGTTTCGCATGGAGTTCCCATGATCTCTTGACCTCATTTTTCTAAACAAAGGATGAACAAGGTCATACCAGTGAAGCACATTCAGGTATCTATCGATTTGAAGATGGAAAGCAATGGATTTGCGAGAAGAGAGGAAGTGGAAAGAATGGTGAAGAAATTGATGGAAGGAGAGGAGGGAAGAAAGGCAAGGGAGAAAATGAAAGAGTTGAAGGACAAGGCCAAGATTGATGTCATGGAAGGAGAGAGTACAAACAAGGCCACTGCAGATGCAGCCGCAGATTTATCACAGAGACCAAGCTTGATTCCCTAGTTTGTATTGTGATGTAGGCCAAAATTATTGCTTCTTAGTAGCTGCTATGTTGTCTTCTTTGTTCTCTTGGTAGGGTGATTAGTGTGAAATTTGTTGCTTTGACAAGGGGCTATAACTCTGGTCATGTTCTCTGCTCTCTTCAGCTTGGAGGGTAGCATGAATCACTTTTTATCAATGCATTGTGATTGTTCTTTGTTACTGCATTTTTTTTATTAATTGGACCCAAATCCTATGAGCATTCTGTTCTTCTCATATCTCCACTTATGATTTAAAAACCGCTAAAGTAAGGAATGGTGCAGATTTGTTTCAAACAGTGTAGAATAAATCAGTCAATAGCCTGATGTTGGAGTGTAAATGATGAATTGTGTGTTTCACTTGGAGAGTCACAATGTCTTACTAATACTCAAATCTCTGCTACCAAAACAATAATTCAATTTATTATTCCAAATCATTACATCAATCAAACAACATTACAAATAGGTATTTAATGGTTGTTTTCTCTTCTTTGAACCTGCATGCATACACAACTCCCATGGCTGCGGAAATTAGTGACTAAATATACTACCAATGACTAAATATACTACCAATTGACAATAATTAATGATTACAATGATTAAATAAATGACTAAATAAATGACTAAATATACTACCAAATTGATGACTAAATATACTACCAAATTGATGACTAAATACACTACCAAATTAATGACTAAAATTTGTTTGGTCATAAATTTGGTCGCGAGATAAATGTCTGGCAATAAACTACCAATGGTCACGTGACCAAACTACTAATCACATGATCAATTTTTGGTAGTTTTTTTAGTCATTTATTTCTGTTTTTCTAGTAGTGTAGTCAGTTTATACCCTGATCAAGTAGTTAGAGATTGATAGCAAAACACAAAGAATAACATATGCAGAGTATCACATACATATTACAACCATAAGACAACAAAGAAATATCTAGTATCGGTAGATCTCCATATATATATATATATATATATATATAACAATCAAACATCATACATCTATCCTCTGGCAGGTCTAAGTCTCTGCCGCATCCATCTACATAAATCATCTATCTGACTTCTATGTCAGTATCATATCATCATCTATCACACTACTCTATCTTACTTATCCTATCCTATACATGTATATATTGTATCTATTACATCTAGGGATGTGTCTTCTAGCATCATAGGTTGGCTCTAGCCTTCACATAATGTATGCGCCATCTTTCAGTCGGCTCTATTCCATGCCTTGCATCCTGCTAACATCACCCCCCTTCAAAATTGTCTTGTCCTCAAGACATGCTCTGCCCTGGTTGAAAATTTTTCTTGAGTCTGGCACCATTGACATAGCCAAACTGATAGTCGTCCCTCCATACTCTTTAGTTTGACTGCTCTAGAATCTACTATTTCTTTAATGTAGAATGGTCCTAATCACCATGTTTTGAGTTTTCCCTGCTTCTTAAACTTGTTGTCATATAGGAGTACTAAGTCTTCTTCCTTGAATGTCTTGTTCCTCAGGTTTCTATCATGCCAGGCTTTCTGTCTTTTCCTTTCCAGGTTCATGTTATATGCTGCCATCAATCTGTCCTCATCCATTTTCTCTAATTCTTCAATCCTTTGTGTGAGAGAGTCTTCTTCATTCAGCTTGAGAGTCCGTGTTGTGCGAAAGTTTGGTAATATGAAGTGTACTGGTATTGTAGCATCTATTCCATACACCAGTTCATAGGGAGTGAACTTAGTGGTTCTTTTGAAGGTTGTTCTGTATGCCTAGAGTACCACAAGTACTTTTAGATCCTAGTCCGTCTTGTTTCCATTGCACATCTTTGTCAATGCTACCCCAATGATTTTATTCAAGGCTTCACTTGCTCCATTTGCTTGTGGATGATATCGTGAACTCTTGTGTGTTATCATGAAGTTGTCTAGTAGCTCTGAAATCCTCTTGTTGACAAAATGTTTACCTTGATCACTGGTTATACTCAATGGGCAACCAAATCTGGTAATTATATTCTCATAGATGAATTTGGCAATAGTTTTTGTTGTGCAATCTCTAGTTGGTTGTGCTTCAACCCACTTAGTTAGATATTCCACTTCGGTAATGACGAATCTAGCTTTTAACTGCTTTGCCATTGGGTCTATAGGTCCAATGAAATCAATAACCCATTTCTGAAAAGGTAATTGTACTGGAACTGGTCTCAATGACATTTCATCTCTTGTGGTAGGTCTTCCTATTCTTTGACATACATCACAATTCTTAACATATCTCTTTGCATCTTTGAAAAGTGTAGGCCACTATAACCTGACCAGGTTGATTTTTCTTGCTATCATGTCTCCAGCATTATGTCCTCCTGCTATCCCTTCATGTGCTTCTCTTAGAATTTCTTCTCTTTCATGTTCATATACTACCCTTCTGATGATATTATCCTTTCCTTGTATATGTAGCTCTCCTTCAATCAATGTGTATGGAAAAGACTTCCGCATTAGGTTTTGTCTTTCTTGTGCTGACATCTTTACTGGAGGTTCACCTGTAGCCAATAGGTATGCTATGTCTTTCAATTCTTTCGGTATTGCATGGGCTTAAAGATTTGTGCCAAGTAATTCCTCTTCATGCACCTCTGGATCTTCCCCTGTCTCAATTCTGGACAAGTAGTTTGGTCCTTGATTGTGCTTTCCTGATTTGACCATGATTGAGAATTCAAACTCCTGAAACAAGAGTAGCCATCGACAAATTCTTCCTTTCAAATAATTGATTTGTTTAGTAGGTATTTCAATGGTTCATGATTAGTGTAGAATACAAAAGGTGTCAACAAGAGGTAATGTTTGAACTTATGTAATGCATACACCATTGCTAGGGCTTCTCTTTCAGTTGTAGTATAATTATTCTTTGCTTTTGGCAACTTTCCCACTTGCAAATGTTATACGATGATCCTTAGAACCCCTAGGCTGAGTCAGTATTGCTCCTACTGCAATCCCTGATACATCAACATGAACATTGAATGTATTATCCCAGTCAGGAAATATGAGTATGGGTGCTTCTTCTATCTTTTGTTTCAATGTGTCAAATTCCTTTTGGTGCTGCTCATTCCAGGTAATACTTTTGCCCTATTTTTTTTTCAATAGTTCTTCTATAGGTGCTGAGATGGTTGCATAACTCTTGATAAACTTGCGATGGTAACCGGTATATCCTAGGAATATTTTGACATCAAATACAGTTTTTGGTGGTGGTAAGTTTTGGATAATTACAATTTTTAGGGGATTAACCATCAAGCCTTCTTTGCATATTATATGACCCAGTAGTGTTCCAAATGTATGTGTGTGATCTTTTACTAGTCCAAATACAGTTCAATCATCTAAATAGACTTCAAGGAAATCATGTATAAACTCCTTGAATGCATTTACCATGATTCTACTAAATACTGCAAGTGCATTTTGAAGCCAAATGGCATAACAGTGTACATGAAAGATCCTAGTTTAAAAGTAAATGTTGTTTTAGGTTGGTCCTCCTCTCTAATTTTTACCTGGTGGTATCTAGAAAATCTATCAGTGAAGGAGTAACTCTCCCTACCGATAACTAACTCCAGGATTTCCTCTGTGAATGGTGTAGGGAAAGGATCATGAATACAAGCTTTATTCAATTCTCTATAGTCTCCGTAGATCTTGATTTCTCATGTTTTCTTGTTTTGTACTATCATTGGACTGATCCATTTTGCTTCCTGCACTGGTCATATGATCCCTGCTTTGAGCATCTTATCAAGTTCTACTTTAACTTTTTTCTTCATGTTTGGATTCTAATTCACCTTAATCTAACATGAATTAAATGATTTTTAATTATTTAATTAATTTCATCAAATTCACCACTTTATTCTTCTTTTTTCCCATTAATTAAATAAATCAATTATTTGATTAATTTAACACTTTAATTCCTCCTATCTACACAATTAAATAATTTTAATTATGTAATTAGCTAATTATTCTTCCAAAAATTAAATAAATTATTCAAATTTATTTAAGTTGACTTTTCAAAAATCTTTTAAATAAATAAAATCAATATTTTATTTATTTCTTATTTATTCCTCCATCATGCACAACAAATTAAATAAATTTATTTATTTAATTTCTAATTATCTTCTCAAATCTTCTAAAAATATCAAGTTTTCTTCCATGCACACAAATTAAATAATTTATTATTTAATTTTATTCATAACATGTCAAAAAGAAAATAAAAAGTTGAGTTAATTAGCTTTAAAATCATTATTTTTATCAAACAATTCATAAAATAGAAAAAAAATTCTATTTTTATGAAAGTCAATCCTATCTTTAGTCAACAAAGCAACTAACTCAATAAATAAGCTTTTTGCATGTACACTTGTCATGTGCATGTTCCTTCATGTCTCCTCAATTTATCTCATCCATTGATTTCATTGAATTTCCTCCACCATTGATCAATCTTCTTTGAAAGCTATAAATACGCCCATTCACTTCTTCACAAACCCTTCACAATTTTTTAGCATTGGCATCCATATCTTCTAGCACTTTGAGCATTCTTTGAAGCATCTCGCATCCATTGAGCTATCATCCATCCACTTGCAATCATGGTTATGCTACATTTAGAGCAATCCACATATCAATACACCAAGGAATAAATATTGTAGTGTGGTAACTTGCATAATTGTTTGCTTTGGATTTCGTTATTGATTATTGCGATTATTTCTTGAGTTATGTAGACATTGGAATAGGGTCTCTTTTGTTATTGTTTGCATTCTAATTTCTAGCATATACAAATGCATTAAATGCCAAAATCTCATACTTGTTTTTTTATCATACAAAGTAAAGCAAGTACATTTGCATTTACAAATTACATGATATAATATATCAGCGATTGGTCACTTTACATGCAAATTACAATTTTTTACATAATTACATGTACAATAAAATGATGTCTTCTATTCACATGTCTTTAGCAGTCAACTGCAAGAGGGAGAGCATCACCCTGGTGCTTTTCCTCCAACCATAGATCGACGATACCCTGCACACCTTCCTACTAGAAGTCACCCTTCCCTTTACAAGGGTATATATAATGAGAATCAACTGATTGTATGTGCCATATGAGAACTAGTGTAGTATCTTAGCAAAGAATAATCAAGTTTACAACTTCTAGCCTATCTCTAGCTATATACAACCCATATGACCATTAATGCCATTTGGAACACAGTGAATTGACAATGCAAGCAGTGATTTTGCATTACTTTGGCCAAAGTTTTTATAATAAATAATTGAGTTGAATGTTCACACACTTCTTTATCGACTTGGAGATTGACATTCTTTCTATGCTGAGTTATTTAACAGGGTTGACTAGGCAATCATAGGATAAAAAATGGTCAAGTCACAACCATGCATCGAGCCCCTCTTTGTGTTCTCGCAATCTTGGGTCTATGACAACTGTCAACTACTCAATAGCTAGAAACCCCATCTTTCTAACTCAAAGCATAGTCAAATAGATTATATAAACATTTTATCAAAATCTGAGAACTAATTTCATTCTCTCAAGTCCCGACAGAGGTGTTTGAGCATACAAATCTTAGAAGGACTTCGACCAAGGTAAAACAAGTTACTTAGTACATATTACCCTATACCTATCTAATTGGCATTATCAGTATACCTTCTACTAAAGGTCAACTAGATAGTTACAAGATACAAGTCTAAATCGGTGATTTTTTTAGTGGCTAATATTCGCCAATTGGCTAATAGTTGAAATTGGGGATTCAAAATTTGGCTAATAGTACAAGCTATAAGGTGACATGAATCGCCACATTTTTACAAAATTTTATTTTAGTCCTAGTTAAATCGCCAGAATATTTATTTTATTAAAATTTTAAACTCAAAAATTCTCCACAATATTCGATACCTAATTAGATCATATTCACCTAAATTTTATAAGTTTTAGTAGAAAATGAAATTAATTCGCCAACAATATTATACAATTATTGGTTACTTTAGGGTCATATCACCAATTTTTAATCACCATCATTGATTTTATTTATAATATAACAATTGCGGTTGTATTCCATGGGTTAAAATGT